>JBAGKK010521702.1:0-32210 GCA_037177015.1 Euceroptres primus
AATTGATAAATCGTTAATCCTGATGATCCTGGTCAGGATAATGAGACAAACTTATTAAATTATTGTATTGTCATCGGTCTTTGATGAGTGTGCAAAGTTTTAATTTAATCTGATGTCTTAAAGTGGGTGAAAAGAACGTTCAAAGATTTCGTTACATAGTTATATAGATACATACAGGTGAAGCTAATAAAAGCGTGTTAAAAATTGGAAGCCTCCTCATTTCAATATTTAAAAGAGATTCCAATACTAAGTAATAGAAAGAATAACAGAAAATCCTGGACTGTCTATAGGAAATTTGGCAAAATTTGATGCACTAAAGTGTCTAAGGCAGTCTGAGAGAAAGTGAAGAGCCACCGATTTTGCCTTTAACAGTTGTAAAGTCTACATTGAAATTTTTGAGAGTTAAGGAAAGTATAACTTTCTTCTACAGTGCGAACTGAAGGCATCTCTTACCTAATACTACAATTTTTTAAATTTTAATGAACTTAATGTTAAAAAATGTAACTTTTGCTCAATTAAAGAAGTTCAAACTTAAAAAAAAGTTACATTTTTTAATTTTCATTTTTTATTAGCATTTGATGTCAAAAATTGTACATAAAAAAATTACCATAATTTTCGTACCCACGGAGAAATTTTCTTAAATTCTCAGAATTCAAAATTTTTGACCTCATTGCGACACCGTAGGGCCATTTTTAATTTTAAAAATTATGTATTTTCGGCTCAACCTATTGTATAAGTGTTGGAAGATTGATAATATAAACACGATAAAATTTTTTTCTCGAAATAATAAACAGTTTCGGATTTTAATAGACTTATATTGGATGTAATAGGTTCTTATGTAATGGATCTTATTGTATTTTATGGGATTTGAATTATTCGTTTATAATATTGGATGATAATTTTAGCATTGGGGTCAGAATAAACAATTAAATTAATTTTTAATTGAACTAAACGTTTCGGTAAATAATGGTGGCCCTCATCAGTGGTTAATGTTTATTCTGGAAAAAACATTTACAAAAAATTTTTTATCAGGGATGCCGTGTACGAATGTAGTTAAAATAAGGAAATTATTTCAAATTTGGCTTAGTACAGTCTTAAGTATCTTTGGTAATGTTTGTTATACGCGCCTCAGCGGTAAAAATTGCGAGGCCGCGCGAAAATTTTCTATTAAATTTTAGTCCCCCTCGCTAAGTCGCTTTTTGGCTGGAGAAAATAGAAAAACTAACGGTAAGAGGCAAGGCAGTAGGCGACGTCCTTGTCCTTCCTTCATTCTCTCTCTCTCTCTCTCTTTCGGGACCCCCAGCAAACCGGTTATTTCCTGAACGAGGAAAAAGGATGGACAGTTAGCTATCGGCCACTCCAAGCGCCTTGATCACGCGCAAGGACCATGGCCGATCACATGCAAGTAACGAGAGAGAAAGAGAGGTCTTCTTACCAGATAAAAACTATGCGAAAAAAGGGTCCTCTCTTCCTCTCCCTTACTCTAGGATAGAATCTAGGATATAAAAAGGGCCCGTTTTGGCCATGTACTCAGTATCCGTCGAGCCGTCAAAAGCTCGACATCGTGACAAATAAAGAACTCTAGTTGATCTTCCGCCTTTAGTTACTTCACGAGACCCTATCCCGCAGCGACCACGGTAAGCTTTGGCTCTCCAGTTTGTTTTATCTCTGTTTTATCTCTCCACGCTCCCCTCCCTCTGGACGGCATCCCAGAAGCCACTCGGTTTCTGGACGGTGTCCCAGAGAGAGAGACCTCCTCTCTCCACGCTTCCCTCTCTCTGGACGGCATCCCAGAAGCCAATCGGTTTCTGGACGCTGTCCCAGAGAGACCTCCACGCTCCCCCTTCTTTGGACGGTATACCAGAAGCTACTCAGTTTCTGATCGGTGTCCCAGAGAGAGACCTCCACGCTCCCCTTCATCTGGACAGCATTACAAAAGCCGCTACGTTTCTGGACGGTATCCCAGAGAGAGACCTCCTCTCTCCACGCTCCCTATCGCACCAACGCCGCTCCCCAATCTCGAAGCAGACCTCCACTTGTCCACCAGCGACGACTGCCTACTCCTCGAGCCCGGTTCGCCGATCTCACTAACTCCGGCGTTGGCTCACCCCTTCGCATCGGCGCAGGGAGACCGCCGTAGGAGGTGGTTAACTACGCGCCGCGCCGCCAGCACCGCGAGACCACTTCGATCCGGCGACCACTTTGAAACCGCAACTGCTCCGTTCCCCGACTCCTGGGCACGCCCCAGGGAGAGGGCTCGTTCACGGAAGCACCGCTAGTCTACCGGCATCAACCCCGTATCAAGTCCATCGTCATCATCCCTCCCTCGCTCGGCGATCCGCAGGCCCGCTCGGCCCCCGACGAAGCCGCGACGCCCCACCAGCGTGATAATTGGGACTCCCCAGCGAAAGGAGGCCGCCCGGAGGACAAGACAACCTTCGACCTCGGCGTTCGTACGAATCGAGGACAAGATTCGGCAACGTCGGCGGGAAAACCGTCGTCATAAGTTTCCGCGATTAGAGTAAACCGACGAGTGGAAAGAAAAGAGTGCAATCAATAAAGAAATCTAGTAACAAGGATCTCGGCGTTATTACTGACTACACCTGCCCCCGTAAAGCATTAAGCTTGAAACCCGGAAACAAATCCAATTCCACTTTGCTTCTATGTCTTTCACGTTATGACCCTTCAAGCCTCAGTCATCTCCTTAACCTCCAACGGTACCTTATCTTCGCGATCCCGCTCATTCGACTGGAAGCAGCAGTAGCGATTGTAAGCGCTAATTAAAGCACTCAAAACACCCACTCCTCCAATGGCGGAATTTGCCGGCACCGATCAAGAAAACCCCGAGGTCTCATAAAAGATTGTGAGCGCCACTTCGCCGAAACCCAGTTGAAGAGGATCCATTGGACCCGGGCAGCAAGCAAAGAATTAAAGGAGGGTGCCAAGGAGTCGTACTCCCCTTACAAATCCTTCAACCTATCATGGGAGGAGTTCAAAGAACTGCTAAAGCACCGTTATGCAGGGTCGAGTACAATGATCGTACTTCGAGCCCAGCTACACTACGTCAAACAAACGGAAAAAGTAGCTGTGTGCATCTTTTTGCAAAAAAAGTACCTGTTGACCAAACGACTACATCCTACGGTCACCGAAGAGGAATTAGTCGCGCTCATATGGGAAACTATAAAACCCAGCATAATGAAACTGGTACGGTCGGCAAACCCAGCAACTTTTGCAGACTTGCATCCAGGCCCAAGGCAGCTAGCGCAGCTCCGGTTAGCCCAGCGCCCAGCAAACCAGAAAATATAGACCCGCCACGCCAGTATGTTCCCCGGTGCTACTACTGTCCCGAGCGCAGGTTATTGCCTGAACCACCGGAATACGACCTAGCCGCAAGAGGTTTCGTCATGCCCCTCTGTGGTGCCATTCAACTAGATTTGCAAATAAACGGTTTATCCTATCTAGGGTATTCTTTTGCCTCCAATGAATCCCGGGACGAAATAGTACTCGGCAGGACTTGGTTGATGTACCATGGAGCAATTATCGACAACCCGGCCAATTGCCTCTACCTCAGATTGCAGAAGCGGTAATTATTATTTGCACAGACCCGAACCATCACTCCCGTCACACCGTCGGCGCTCAAGGAATCGCTCCCGATAGATTTCGTCGAACCACGCGCTACCACTTTCTTGCAATTAGTCGATAAGCACCAGAAAATTTTCTACGAAGGAAATAAACTACGTTGAGCCCTGACAGGCTAACATACGATCTATCTGAAAACAGCCCAGCTATTTCTCTGGGTCAACGCCCTTGGCGGCCCAGCACTCCTTGATCGATTCAAAGAGGCTCAACAAAACGACCCTATCGTTGAAAGATGGTTCGAAATCCAGAGTCAGCCCCACAGAAATATCCTCGAAGAAAATTACCTCCAGAATTATCGCTTGGATCACCGAGGGTTTTGGGAACGACACTCTGGCATAGACGTGACTCGCAGAGATATCCAGACAAGCTATTACTGGCCAGGAATGCGCCGGGCCATTCGCCACTACATAGGGAGCTGCTACTTGTGTTTCTGCACTAAGGCTATTCGCACCACCAGACGAGATTGTCTGAAACCCCGAGTAGCACAAACCTCTTGGGAAACTATCGCGCTCGATCTGATGGGTCCTAACCCCAGATCAAGCACCGGTAAAAGTTTTATCCTCGTCGTTACCGACCTATTCTCGCGATGGGTCGAAGCGTTCCTGATAGGCTGCTCCTAAACCCATGTATTAATCGCCTTATTAGAGAGGGAAGGCTTTCCTCGTTAGGGGTATTCCCTGCAGTCGAGGAGCGTCACGAAAGAGAGGAGCGAGCATAATAGAGAGAGAAGTAGCAACCGAGGCCGTTGCCCGTAGCACAGAGAGAGAAGGCAGCCTAGGAGAGATAGAAGCAGCAATCGAGACAGTAGCCCGTAGCACAGAGAGAGAAGACAACCGCAAAGAAGAAGGTCGAGACGAGAGAAAAGGCAGCATAGTAGAGAGAGAGGCAGCAACCGAGGCAGTGGCCCGTAGCACAGAGAGAGAAGGCGATCGCCAAGCAGAAGACAGCGGAGAGAGAGAAAGTAGACACGGCGAACATCCGTTTCCGCACCCAGCAAAACCCGGACAGGGAATCCAAAGGAAAAATATAAACGATGATGATTACGACGGCGCACAGCCGCACTGTCATGCGCCTCCGTACCAGAGCTATGGCACTCATCCACGCTCCACCGCTCCAATCAAACTCGGTGGCAAACCGGTTGCGCTCCCAACTTGGGGTACTCAACCGAAGTTTCCCCTACACTACATAGCACCAGGAGGAGAGTTCTACGATGAGGAATCGCGAACTAACCCTGAAGAGGATGACTTCCTGGAAGAAGGTCATGAAACTTTACAATCCGACACCGGAAGGCGCTACAAGTTAAGGACAAACAGGACGGCTTATTACCGAGATGCCTCGGTAATAAGCCGGAGGAGGCGTTAATAAACTAAGTTCCGTGAATAATTGTAAACTCCGGCGATAAGTTTAAGGTTACCGATCTAGCATAATCACAGTTGTTTTTCTTTCCTTAGATTTAAACTAGGCTTAGTAATCAGCCAGCCCAACAAGTGCCTTCCGCGGGGGGTGGGGGGGAGGAGGTCGAAGTGTTATACGCGCCTCAACGGTAAAAATTGCGAGGCCGCGCGAAAATTTTATGTTAAATTTTAGTCTCCCTCGCTAAGTCGCTTGTTTGGCTAGAGAAAATAGAAAAACTAACGGTAAAAGGCAAGGCAGTAGACGACATCCTTGTCCTTCCTTCATTCCCCCTCCCCTCTCTCCCTCTCTCTTTCTCTCGGGACCCCCAGCAAACAGGTTATTCCTCTCTACGCTTTCCACTGCAGGGAAAGCGGAAAGACAAGTCGAGGTTGGTTCAAGGTCAGGTTAGAAAGAGAGATAGAGAGAACGCCTGAACGAGGAACAAGGATGGACAGCTAACTATTGGCCACTCCAAGCGCCTTGACCACGCGCAAGGACTATGGCCGATCACATGCAAATAACGAGAGAGAAAGAGAGGTCTTCTTACCAGATAAAAACTATGCAAAAAAAGGGTCCTCTCCCTTACTCTAGGATAGAATCTAGGATATAAAAAGGGCCCGTTTTGGCCATGTACTCAGTATCCGTCGAGCCGTCAAAAGCTCGACATCGTAACGAATAAAGAACTCTAGTTGATCTTCCGCCTTTAGTTACTTCACGAGACCCTATCCCGCAGCGACCACGGTAAGCTTTAGCTCTCGAGTTTGTTTTATCTTCACTCGCCCCCCTTCCGCTGGACGGCATCCCAGAAGTTATTCGTTTTCCGGACGGTGTCTCAGAAAGAGACCTCCTCTCTCTACGTTCCCCTCCCTCTGGATGGCATCCCAGAAGCCACTCGGTTTCTGGACGGTGTCCCAGAGAGAGAGACCTCTCTCCACGCTCCCCTCTCGCTAGACGGCATCCCAGAAGCCCCTCGATTTCTGGACGGTGTCCCAGTGAGAGACCACTTCATTCCTGGTCCCCTCCCTCTGGACGGAATCCCAGAAGCCCCTCGGTTTCTGTACGGTATCCTAGAGAGACCTCCGGTCTACCCCACCTCATTTTTGTTTTGCCTTTTTCCCCTTGGACCACATCTATGCGACTCGCCTATAGCATGTATCGTTTGCTCCGGCCAGATGACACGTGCCAATCAGTGCCCGAGCAACCTCAACCGCACTAAGAAGCGGGCCTGGAATAAGAAGAAGGACCGTCACCCAGCCTCACTAGCACTGCAACTTCCAGGGCCTACTTCGCCTTCGCCGACCGAAACGACGCCGCCCGGCTCGCCTATCCGGCATACGCCCTTCCCCAGGGCCGCTTCAACGCCTCACTTCCCGCCAATACATCGGCTGGAGCAACCAATATGGCCGATTCGGGCCTCCTCGGCTCCCACTCCGGAACGCACCAGTCCGAGCCCGTACGAGCCCAGATTGTCCGTCTCCTATTCCGAACTCTATCGGGAGTTCGGCGACCCTTGGATCTCCACGGACGACTGAGTGCCGCCACCACTCGCATATAGGCCGACCCCACGTCTGCGCCTAGAGGAGGACACCCGACCGGCAACTTCACTGCCTTTGCCGCCTATCACATCGTCAGGGGCCGAGCGGGCCTGGTAGGGCGCCGACGGGCCTGCGGAACGCCGAGCGAGAGAGGGATGATGACGATGGACTTGATCCGGGGTTGATGCCGGTGGCCAGGCGGTGCTTCTGTGAACGAGACCTCTTCCCGGGGCGTGTCCAGGCACCGGGGAACGGAGGAGTTGCGGTCTCCAAGTGGTCGGAGTGGTCTCGCGGTGCTGGCGGCGCGTAGTTAATCACGTCCTATGGCGGTCTCCCTGCTCCGATGCGGAGGGGTGAGCCAACGCCGGAGTTAGTGAGATCGTCGAACCAGGCTCGAGGAGTAGGCAGTCGTCGCTGGTGGACAAGTCTAGTTGGTGCGATAGGCGGCAAAAGCGGTGAAGTTGCCGGTAGGACGTCCTCCTATAGGCGCAGTCGTGGGGTCGGCCTATATGCGAGTGGTGGCGACGCTAGGTTGTCCGTGGAGATTCGAGGATCGCCGAACTCCCGATAGAGTTTGGAATAGGAGATGGATAATCTGGGCTAGTACGCACTCAGACAGATGAGTTCCGCAGTGGGGGCTGGGGTGGCCCGAATCGGGGTAATTGGTTGCTCCCGCCGAGGTATCGGCGGGAAGTGAGGCGTTGAAGCGGCCCTAGGGATGGGTGTATGCCGGATAGGCGAGCCGGGTGGCGTCGTTTTGGTCGGCGGAGTAGGCCCTGGAAGTTGTGGTTCTAGTGAGGCTGGGCGACGGTCCTTCTTATTCCAGACCTTCTTCTTAGTGCGGTTGAGGTTGGTGGGACACCGATTGGTACGTGACATCTGTCAGGAGCAAAAGAGACATGTTATAGGCGAGTCGCGTAGATATGGTCCAAGAGGAAAAAGGCAGGACAAAACGGAGGAGGGGGGAGACCGGAAGTCTCTCTGGGACACCGTCCAAAAACCGAGGGGCTTCTGGGATGCCGTCCATAGGAAGGGGAGCGTGGAGAGAGGAGGGCTCTCTCTGGGACACCGTCCAGAAACCGAAAGGCTTCTGGGATGCCGTCCAGTGGGAGGGAAGCGTGGAGGTCTCTCTCTCTCTCTCTCTCTCTCTCTGGGACGCCATGGTCCTTGTGCGTGATCAAGGCGCTTGGAGTAGCCGATAGAAAGAACTGGTTTGCTGGGGGTCCTGAGAGGGAGAGAGAGAGAGGGGGGGGAGAAGGAAGGACAAGGACGTCGCTTAATGCCTTGCCTTTTACCGTTAGTTTTTTCATTTTTTCTGGTCAAACAAGCGACTTAGCGAGGGGGTCTAAAATTTAATATAAAATTTTCGCGCGGCCTCGCAATTTTTACCGGTGTGGCGAGTATAACATGTTTGCACAAAACTAAAAATGTGTGTCGTCCTTTCAATAATTGGACATAATAATAAAATTTGTAATATAATCTAAAGATGTGTATTGTCCTTACAATAATTGGATAAAATAATAAAATTTGTAATATAATATAAGGATCTAGTACAGTTTTAAGTAATACAAATTTTGGTAACTTTGGCACAGTTCTCAGAAATTGACAAATGTATTATCCTTACAATAGTTGGGTGAACTTATTTGTTATAAGCGGCATATAAAGTTTACATTTACATTTTATCCAATTATTGAAAGGACAATACACATTTTTTGTTTTGTGCAAACATTACCAAAGATATTTAAAACTGTACTAAACCACGGAGGAGGTAGATGTTAGGGAAGTATCGGTGAATAAGAGGGACATTGCAGAAATGGATGTCAAACTCACCGAGACATATCATGTCTTTAAAGAGCTGCGGGGCACCATAAAAGAAATGGTGGAGTTTAGCAGCACGAAGAAGAATACGTGGCTTCCAATTAGGGAGGGACTGCAACGAGCGGAGTACCTGATGAAGGAACTTTACGATCACTCTATGACGACCGAAGGACTTCATAGGGATTTGATCGAAAATGTTGGACGACCGCCAGAACGAGAGCCATGACCCGAAAGGAGAAGGCGAAGAAGAAGAGGACAAACCAAAGAGGCACTCAGACTGACGAAGCCGTGGCAGCTCCCACTCCCTGGGATAGGAAGCGAGAGAGGGAGACCACCCTGAGTCCAGTAGAGACGAGTCCTTCCAAACCAAGAAGCAAAAAGTTGAGGACACGTGACGCCCCAGCGCCTACGACCTCGACACCAAAAAAGGAGGAAGAAAACCCAGAGTCTGCGACAACGCGAAAAAATAAGCAGAAGAAGAAGCAGATGGGAGCTAGAACCTTGGCGGTCCTTATCAAACCGACCGAGGGTCTTAGCTACGCGTCGGTCCTCAAGGACCTTAAAAAGAAGGTAAAACCTGACGCCCTTGGCGTAAAAATCAAGGGGGTCAGGCAAACGAGACATGGGGAGGTTCTAGTAGAACTAGGACCTACTTCAAAGGGTAGAGCTGAGCTGTCGGCTGCCATTAAGGAGGCGGTCGGAGATGGGGGTAGCGTGCGTGAGCTGGTCCCTCGCACCGAGGTCGAGGTTCTGGACCTCGACACGACGACAGAAGCAGAAGAAGTAGAGGAAGCCGTTAGGAAACATTTCGGCAAACCGGCTGGAGTCATCAGGGTCAGCCTCACGAGAAGACCCTTCAGAGGCAATCTGAAGGCTATCGTAGAGCTGGCAGAAGATCTGGCGGCAAGTCTGGTGCGCATTAGACACCTTAAGGTGGGGTGGGTATCCTGCCGTGTGCACAAGAAGACGGAGGCAATAAGGTGCTACCGCTGCCTAGGCTTCGGTCACATGGCAGCGAACTGCGAGGGTCCAGATAGAACCAAATAATGCTGGCGATGCGGGAAAGAGGGGCACAAAGCTGCGATGTGCAAAAGTACGCCGCAGTGCTACCTCTGCGCCTCCAAAGAAGAAAAGCCCCGGTCAGACCATCAGCCGGGGTCGATGAGGTGCTTGGCGTTCAGGGAGGCAGCCTCGCTGAAGAGGCCTCCCGGCCGCGCAAGCTAATAGAGCTTGCCCAATCAGGATGCCGAAGGCCGACGAGCCCGATGTGCGGTACTACCGCACTGCTGAGGACGATGCATCCTGGTTGGATAAACAGTAGGAGAAGTGCCAAGTAGGCAAATAAGTTGAAAGCCGAGGCACGGCTAAATTGCCATTGACCTGGGACTCTGAATTAATGCGAAAGCGGTTCCGGAGTGCTGGGTTTTGGCAAGGAGAAAGTAGTAGGTTTTTAGTGGGTATTGCCGTATTTTAGGTGGAATCCTACACTCACCTTCGTTCCTTGTGGGCTATAAGCTTATATCGTGGGCTTATGGTCCCCAAGGTTCGAATGTGGTTAGTGCACAAAGCATTTTCGCCATTCTTCTTCACAAAAAAAAAAAACGTTCACGATTCACTGATTCTGTCTCCCCCCCGAGCGTCTCTTGACGCCGGCCTACATCGCTCGGGCACAGTTAGTGCCTCCAGACGTTGTTTACATCACGACTCTCTGCGCATTTACTTTTGTACGTTCAGAGACTATATACGCACTCCTGAATTGGATCGAGAACACTCTACCCCCGAGCCGTGCTGTCGATCCAGTAATCAGTGTATTTATTCTGACCCTAAAGCCAAAATTAACATCCAATATTATAAACGATTATTTTCATTGAGTGTACATATAATCCCCCACCGAGTATTATTTGAATTATTTATTGTTAAAACTAAATTACTTGTTAAAGTATATTATTTAAATTATTAGTGGAATAAAAGAAAAATTTTGGACAATCCTTAAAAATAAATATAACGAACTCACATAAAATCGTACTGAGTCATGATGAAGAATTTAATTTGATTTAATTTTTTAAATAATTTTAAAGTCATGATTTTTAAAATAAAAATTAGAAATTGGGTTGTTGAAAAGACTGAAAACATTTTTTTTACTTTAGAAAAAAGCGAAACATATTTTTATACGAATCAATACAATATCCAGTATATGTGCAATAGAAAATACCCTTTTAATAATTATGAGGAAATACTTTTTAATTAAAAATCAATCTTTTATAAGCAATAGGAGTTTATAAACGAAGAAGACTTCCCACAACTTAGAATAGAACATAGAAACTGTAGAAAATATTCATATACAGTCAAGTGTCATAGATCGAGACATATGTTTATACATTACAAATGCTCTTCAACCCTATAATTATGCCTTTTTATATCCAGTACTTTGGTATATAGTTGTACTTGTTAGCCAACTTGTTTCTAATAGTAACAATTACGTTGGACTCAATATCTTCTAATTGTAATAGACAATATACGTAGCAGTCATCGTTGAAAACTTTATACGCTTGCAAATTTTCGTCGAAGAAGCAATAATCAAGCCTTTTAGATACTATTTGAAGCTCTTTAACGGTCACTAAAATTGTGTGGACAAGATAAAATTTTGGCCCTTTTTCCAAAAAGATTGTAATTATACTATTACGTTTTATCTGGCCTAATACTCTATCCAGTTTTATCTGGCCTAAATACTCTATCCAGTTTGCCGAAGAAACACTATTTGTAACAGATTGTGGGACCAAGTGTAGAAAATTGTGAACATCATCTAATTTGTGAACGATGATAGTTTTCGTAGGTCCTGATATAAATGCTGCCCTACAACGAAAAAACATAGTTAAGTGACATTTTTTCGAAAAATGAGTTTTTTATATCAGTGGAATCGTGAGAGTAAGCTGCGTCTGACTATCATGGTTAAAATTATAATTTTTAATTATTTATAATGAAAAATGAATGCTGAAAATTCCGAATATTGAGCAAATTGATCAAATGCAATAGAAAAATATATGGAAAGTGCTTTGCGGTGCCTGAAATTTGTAAGAGAAGTCGAATACGTCACGAAATACAAGGAAAGAATGTATGCAAAGCACTTTGCGGATCTTTTGTCTGGCAAAAGTGGTCGAGCACGCTTCTTGGTAGCAAATCAAAACTCCGCATATGCTGTACGTAAAGTTTCAAGTTGTAAATGTGTCGAGTCGAGCAAAGATGTCCAAGCGAAGAAATCCGCAATTAGCCCCTCAATGCCTCGCATGGCATTTGCGGATTTCTCTTGTTGTATCGAGGGCCGACGCTCGATTATTTTACAGCGAAAAACTCCGCAAGCGACTTTGCGTATTTCTTAGCTGGGATTTGATTCCAGAAAAAATCCGCAAGTACAGTTTTTAATAGAAATTGTTTAAATAATCAATTTTTTCTTGCAGAATCAGAAAGAGCACATGGGTTTTACCAAAAAGGGGTACTTGCATTAATGAAAATGTGTTCCTATGCTAAAGTTCTTAGCGCAAATGGTTTTTCTTGAATATCTCCGTTGAACTCAGAGAGCACTTACCTAACTTTCTAGTTTGGACGGTAGAATGGAGAACTGAAAGTATCTTCATTTAAGAAACGATAATTCAGCATCAGCTGATGTTTAATGGCAATAGTTCGATAAACATTATTTCGGCAAATTACTGCATGTGAAGAAACTTTACCTCTCGATGTTTACTTTCGTAACGTATACAGTTTGGAACAGGACCGACTTCTTTCATTATTCGCGAATAATGTACTAAAAAATGGTGTTTAGGTTTCATTTGATTTGGATACGTATCAGAAAGTGCACTTAAATATTCTGTTATTTCAGTATCAAGACACTTGTATGTTGAACTATCAACAACTTTACTAAAGCAGATCTCTACGATTCGTCGTAATTTTATAAGTAATTACCACTGGACGGTTTCTGCAGGCACGAAAGGTCCTACGATTAGAAATACACTCGTCTCTGAATCGAGAACCGGGCTCGGGGGTAGACGGTTCTCGATTCAAAGCTTTCGAGCGAGCAGTCTTATGTCAACATTCAGGACCGCGTATATAGTCTCTGAACTTACAAAAGTAAATGCGCAGAGAGTCGTGATGTAAACAACGTCTGGCGGCCCTGACTGCTCGAGCGATGGCGCCGTCGAGGGACGCTCAGGGGCGGGGGACAGAATCAATGAAGCGTGAACGACCATGAAGGTGGTGCTCGATTCAGGGGCTTTCGATTCAGCGACAAGTGTATACTTCTGATGAGATTTAGAATTTCAGATCTATTATTATATTCAGCTATATATGTAAAAATGGTGCATCAGTTTTACGTATAATGCACACAGAGAAAATTTATTGATGAAACTTTACTCGTCCGAGTTGGGGAAACCTTGGACACAAAGGCTTTTGGGTACATTTTCACCTACGGTATAGTAAAACAAATTCGGTTAAATTTGATTAATCCTTACTAAACTTTCGCGGAAACTTTACTCGTTAATTAAGGAAAACGTGAAAGAATGATTTAAAAAATATATCTTCACCATGACTGGGTTCTAATGTAGGATGCTTTGGTCGAAACTCGACACTCTACCATTGCGCCACGAGGACTTGATGACTTTAGAATGAAATTGGGAGTATTTGAGTTAAACAATCCGTCGCCATGCTACATTCACGCTGCTCGTTTTACTCAACTGGTCTAGTAAACTTTAAGCACGGTTGTAGAAATAGTACAGAAGATATTTGCAAGACTTGCCGTAAAGCCCTCTACTTTTGAGTAATCTTTCACAAATGAATTTTCTCCGTGCATATATTAATTATCCAGTGCAATCAAATATTGATTCAAATTCAATCTGGTGAAACGTTATGAAACTTTATGAAATCTCTTAAAATCTTTGAAATCATTCAAATCTTTTTAAATTTTTGAAATCTGGAAATCTGGTGTACACTCAAAAATCGAGTGGTCAACCTCCCGAGGTCCTCAACAATCTTCGGCAGTGTAACAAACTACCTAATGCTTTTTTCTTAAAAACATTGATCTTAATAAAAAGATTATCAAATGCTAAAATGCAAAGCATATTAAAATTACTGTTCATGTATTAACACTCGGATGGTCGCGTCCCTTGAGTCACCAATGAATTTCTCATATAATGGGTGAAACAGGATATAAAATGGATTTCTTAATATATTTATTGACAAAACAGGTAACATTGAAAAAATATTGTTGCATTTTTTACTGACGTGTGAGGCGCCTTGAGTCAGAGGGATACTGAGGGGGGGGGGGACGTCCGCCCAAGCGCTTTCAACACAAACACAAAAAAAAACACTTGGTGGATCTCTCAGATCCACACGCGACCATCCGAGTGTTAATAAATTTATATTAGATTAAATATGCATTGTAAATTAAAATTTAATAAATTTAATATATAAGTGTATCAAATTTAATACACATGTAGATATTAAATTCAATACATACGTGTTTAAAGTCATTTGCATTTATATATATAAAGTCAGGGACCATTTTTTCTGACTAGAATTCGAAGCATACTATAGAGCTTCACGGTATTTTAAAAACCTTCAAGGGATGTTACTGGAATTTTAAAGGGATTCACAGAAATTTTAAGGAATAATTAAATGAAGCTTTAAAAAAAGCAAACTTGAAGGGTGGCAGTACAGAACTAGATAACCAACATTTTTGTCAAAAATGGATTTTTTGTATAAAAAATTCTTTAAAAATCAAATATATGTTGTGCTAAAAGGACTTCGTCGAAATCTCATTTTTAACCCTTTTAGTGCCCACGGTACCAAACGTGGCAGAAAAGATTACCGACTAAGTTTTTAATAACTTTTACAATTTTAATTAAAAAATTTTGAAAAACTTTAACAAGTATAGATGCATCCTATAGCAGGTTTTCCAGGCAGAAATTAATTTAAAAATGTTGTTGCTTAGTTGCAAAAATGGGAAAATTCAAGTTTTCAAGAATGCCATTTTACAAAAGAAACTTGATACTAATTAAATTTGATTATAATTAAATAAATTGATATCTTGAAATTACTAAAGTTTATTAATAAATAATATATAATTTTCTTTTTTTTATCAGACTTTCAGCGAGAAATTGTTTGTGACAGTGCGATACCGTCACACTAAATCTTGATTTTCTCGGAATAGAATCATTTTTTTAATCAAACATTTTTTATTCTCATTCAGAATATTTTTGAAGTTTTTATTTTTGTAAAAAATTGAAAATTTCATTTTTAATCGCTATCCAAACTAGATTTTGAACACCTAAGAAATTTTAACCTCAAAATTATCTGCCAATTTACTTGGAATTAATTAATTTTTTACATCGAATTTTGTTTATCCTTATTTAGCAACTCAATATCTCGGGAGCAAGTTTTTATTTTTTTTAAACTTAAAATTGCAGTTTTTATCAAAATCCGCAACCGAGCCTGCTCGAATTTTAGGGTAGTGTCACTTTGATATTGACAACTTCCACATCTATTTCCTCGAAACTGGATAAATTTTTCTGATCAAACTTTTTTGATCTTAATTGAACAACACTTTAGCACCGGATTGGACTTTTACTTTATCTTTAAATGGTGATTTCGATTTTACCGAAGGTTTTTTCGCTCTCCTGAAAAATTCACATTTTGTTGGTTATCTAGTTCTGTACTGACATTCTTCAATTATAAATTCGAATAACTTCAATTGACTTAAAGATATTTGAAATGATACTAATTATTTGTTTTAATGAGATTTTGAAGGTAATTTTTGTTAAATATTGTAGCTGTGTCTATTTCTTTGAAATAAGTTAAGAAAAGAATCTGCCTACCGTAATTAGTACAAGTTTTTTTTACTAAGGAATATATTTTCAAGCCATCAGCTGCTTCCGAATTCTTTATGAACACATTAATTTTGTAAAGTTACATTATGACATACTATCATTAAAAAATGTTTCGAAAGGCCAGACTACCTGGCCATACCTGCGATGGGAGTAGATATGGTAGTGCGAGGGGTCGTGGTTCCCGGAGCATCATCGAAGAAGTGGGGCGTATAGACTTCGAAATTAATACCTATCAACGGCAGAAAAAATGGATTCTATGTAGGAGGATTATCGTCCATATAGCCGACCACGGCCATCTTTTCGAGGCCAATACGTTGCTCCACCTTTCTCTCCCCTAACGCTCCGATAATTCCACTGTTCCACCGGCGGTCATAACCAACCTGAGACCAGACGCGAGAGGGAAAGAGATGAAGCGAGAATTGGTTTCAGTATCCCAAGATTTCCCGGCACGGATAAATATTGCTCCAAAGCGCCATGGCTCGTAAACTGCGAGGGGCGGGAATTAGAGAACTGCCGCAAATGGTAGCTCTGTCGACCACCCCAGAGGGTACTCGGCCTATTTCTTCCGATACTTATTTCAGAAACTCTGATCTTTCGCGAGAATTCACCCAACGCCAAAGAGATAATTATCTCCCGTTCAAAATGGACCTCTCCAGACTGCCTCACAGCTTCCAGGATAATGCGAGAAGAAGTGTTTCTGAAGTATTTTTCTTCGCTCTTACCTACCATTATAATCGATTCTCGGTTTACAACCTAATTATATATTTTTTTAAATTGTTTAAAAAAAGTTAATTAAAGAACAGTTGCTCACGTATCTTTATAATAGTTCATTTTACTATAGTTTTTCTAAAATCCGTATTTACAAAATCTGAAGAATCGCTTTTGGAGGATTAATTAATTTGTTATAAAATTTATGTTCAATTGTATAAAAATATCTTATAAATAGATTGCAAAGTTTGTAAAATATCATCTGATATATAATTTATATGAAGAAGCAGCTAATTGTCTGATTTTACCACAAAGTAGTATTCAGAGATGGCATCAACAAAAAGGCTTGGCTTGTTGTCCGATCGTGACTTACTGTGACTACTGCGCTGTAGACTAAATTTCATATTAGATCTTAGATGAAACAAAATATGGTTTTTGCTGTTTGATCGTGATACGTTATAATAAATAAACCTTAAGGGCATTTGATACATAATGACGTCACAAATTACCGACCGTTCCTTATTTATATTCAGCAGGTTTATTATTAGAGAAATGCAAATATAATGCTGAAATTTGAGGAAATAATAAGGAATACATCAAGGAATATATTGTGCAAAAAATTATTTTTGAAAAATGAGAGAGAGAGAAATACAAATATAATGCTGAAATTTAAGGAAATAATAAGAAATATATCAAGGAATAAATGGAACAAATAAATTATTTTTGAAAAATGAGAGAGAGAGAGAAAGGCAAATATAATGCTGAAATTTGAGGAAATAATAAGGAATATATCAAGGAATAAATGGTGCAAAAAAATTATTTTTGAAAAATTTTGTGTTTCAAAATAAAAACTGAAACGCACCAGACATCAATGCCTAAATATATTCTTTATTATTTTCCAAAATTTAAACATTATATTTGCATTTCTCTCTTAATAAACCCGCTGAATGTAAATAAAAAATCGGTCGGTAATTCGAGACGTGATTATGTATCACATATTCTTAATTCAACTATAAATCAATTCTCAACATACAAATCTAAATTATTAAAGAAGTTAAATCTAGGGATTTAAGAAATTTCTTTATAAAATAAATTAAATTGAAAAATAAACTTGAACGATTTCCTCCAAACAAAATATCTATTTAAGAACAAAATATACATTCTATTCAATCTTTAGGGTTATAAACCTTAAAGGTTAATTAAACTAATCAAATGGAATTTGAATAATTTAAATAAATTCCTATTTATATATCTTTTTTATGCAGGAGAAGGTGTTTCTAAGATCTCATACTATATTCAGTTTTTCAATTATGCTGAAGATTTCCAAAGTCACATTCAAATTTAAAATGAAGGAAAAGATTAGGTTTCTATTCATGTCATGAGTTCATGGTCTATTGTGACGGTAGTTTTCAATTTTTGTGGAGTGTGTCTAAATAAGTTTCATAATATTAGCATCCGTTGATTTTTTCAGCTTTTGCGTTAAAAAATTAGTTAAATTAACTAAGAAAAGTATATTATAGTAAAAATGAAAATAGTTATTGCAACTACTCATCTTATAGTTTCCCAATGTATTTTTCTTATTTTTTTATTATTTATTTTTTTCACTTAACCGATAGTACACAGTATATTTTTAGTCAACCTTACAAGTTTATGAAACAAATCGTTTTATCAATTTAATCTTGTTTTAAAATTTTATGCAATTATAAAATTGTGTAATTATAATATGTCTGGAGTACATGCGTGTGATTACACATAATGTCTATTTCTCAGAGAGTTGATTTCTTATTTTGAATTTATTTTTTAAAGTCGATTTACAAGTCTTATAATTGACTCTTTTCATGCCAAGTGGTGCAGCACCCTTTCGAAGAAACAATCTCTAATTTGAGGCATTCAGAAAACGGTTTCGAACTCTTCGCCAGCCATCTTCATTTCATCCTTTTGAAGCACCGCGCCCTCGCTGCACGGAAACATGAACACACGCATGAATACGTGTGCTTATTTCATCTCAATCATCGAAGTAAGCCTTCAATTATAGCTGCAGATACTGACTCTTTAGTGATCTTTCGAAACACTTGTTATGCCACTCTACAAGACAGAATAATATTTTTCTCGTGAAATTCTCAACGATGTGTAATCAACATTCGTTATAAGAACTTCAACAAGATGTATTGCTGGATAAACATCCACCCCAGGTGAAAAAAAGTAAAAATAAATGTCGAAAGGTTACGAAGTAGAAACAAATGAAGAAGAAGTATAATCTTATGTAACATTACTACTATTACTATTACTACTACTACTACTACTACTACTACTACTACTACTACTACTAATAATAATAATAATAATAACAATAATAATAATAATAGTTTATTTCCTTTCATCAATGACAATTACTAAAGTTATGAAACTATATTATTCTATCAACATAATGAAAACTTTTAATAATTTTTCATTTTCACTATGACAACAACAAAAAAAGTTATAAACTCCAGTAATAAAATTTTGCTTTTTAACTCAGTAAAATTGACTCCCAGATCTTCAATATAAATTCCTTTTTACTTCCAATGTCACAAGTGGATCAGATTGTGCCTCTAAATAACCATAATGCAAAAGCAAGGGCCTTTGCTCAATCAGACAATCATCCTTTTTTTTCAGATAGCTCATTTGCCCTACAAGAAACTTAGCAGTCAGAAAAAGATTTTTCTCATTAGATTTCTTCAGCAAAGGCAGGAAGCAGAGCATAACAGCCTCGTCATAACAAACAAGCCAATAAGCTCTAAGCTCCATCCGCAGCTTCTTCCATAGACTCGCCACATAGTACCCATGATACTGCTCTGACGGGCATACTTATCTCAACACCATGGGGTTCTTGTGTAAACGAGAGAACAGTGTAGAGTAGAGACGATGCAGAGCAGTCAAAAGAATAGGTTCTATAGATGCTAGGACAGGCGAAGAGAAAAGGAGAGAAATGAGAAGATATATCTGAATAACAAGAGAGGAAGAGAGAGTTTAGAGAAGAGAGAAGTGCCTCGCCATGGTGCCCAGCACTGGAGAACTTAAAAACCACGGCGTGGCGATGGCGGACCAAACAAACTAACCCGACTTAACTACGTAACTACATCTTTCTTTTACGTTTCTCGCAAACAGGCCCGCGGGCTCTTCTTCTCCCTCTCTCTCTTTCTCTGGCTCTGGATTGCTTAGGATTCTATTCTTCTTCTTTCCCTTGTTCCATACTCTTTTTCCTTTACCATTCTTCCTCTCTAATTCTTCCTCTTTGTTTCTACCCTCCTTTTCTATCTTCCCTTTCTATACTCCTCTTCGCCCTTCACGTTTTCACCAGCTTCCTTTCTCTTCCTTCTAGCTCTCTGCCTTCTCTGTCTTTCCTCCCTCTTCCCTCTTTTCTCTCTTTCTCTCGTTTTTTTCTCTCTCTCTCTCTCTCTCTTACTCCTCTCTCTTGCACCGCCTTTCTGTGTTACGTTATACGAGCGATCCGCCAGAGCCGCGCCGCTGGCGGCACGGAAAAAAGGCGGCCCTAAAAGAACTTCATATTTTTTATGCTCTGACAGCAACTTGGGTGGTCCAAGATGGCCGCCAATGATATAATATAGTGCTCTCTCTCGCGAAACCTCAACTGTGAGCCGCGTTATGGGCACTCTCGTGGCTTATTTCCTCCTATAACCTATATGTACCTCTAACTATATAATCCATATGTGCTCCAAGTACCCGAAAGTATTATCCGCACTCTCGGGGTGCAGAAAAGGAGGCAAACATTTATGAGGAAGACTATTTGATTTTAGTAAGTGCCTCTTTACTTCACCTCGGATGCAATCGATAACGATTGCGATAGTTTTATAAGGAGCCTCGACGGTAATTAAATCTGCTTTCATGCTCGATCAAAACTTTCACGCTTGGCAACTTTGCGCCAGAAATGATCGTCTCGAGGGATGCTCGAATTGCAGTTAAGACTCAATTATTGCTTTAATTGGATTGACAGGGATGGTTCCAGATTTGTTTTTCTTCAGAGTAGAAATTTTTTTCTTAATTTAAATATTTTTAAAAAATATTGTATGAAAATGGTTATTAATTCAAAGCATATAATAGTCCAACTTTGTCTAATTCTCTTCAATACTTTGATTCTTTTGCAAACTTCCATTCTTTTTAAAAATATTTTAGAACTTTTCGGTTTGATTTTACCTGGAGAACTGTTTAATTATACAAGCGAATACATTAAGTCTTAATAAGGATCTCCCTATCTGAATTCTTTCTTCCCCTCTACTTTCTGCGCCCTCCCCATACATAAGGCATTCGCTGAACCCAGTGTTTAAACTTTAAATGTTAGCAAAGAGAGGGTTTGGATCCGGTATTCCCCCTATTTATGGCCTTGCTGAAGACATAATATTAACCCATTCGACGCCGAACGAAAAACGAAAAACATAAATAAGATATTGCCAGAGTTTTTAAATTTTCGGTTTAATTGCTGTTTTATCTTTTGCCTGACATACAAAGATGTTATCCTGGAAGTTCTTTGGCGAAAAAAAACTATGAAATTTATGCAAATAATTTAAACCGCCTCTATCGTGGATGAAAAGATCTATCAAAAAGATTTCATTAATTACAATGGGTTAATTAATCAGGATTCTGTCATCTGAATTTAAATTTTAGATGAGCAGTAATTTGACTCCTACACTCAAAGAAAACTTATTTTCAAGTTAAAAAATCGTTTTTAACCCCTTTTCCTGATTCGATATGAAAATTTGTTTATATTAAAAAAAAATTTTTTAATCAGAAAAATGTTTGTTTGATTCAAACAAAATTTTTTTGATTAAAATAATGTTGGAACCCACAGTAGGGGGGCTCGAAAAAAATCTTTATCTTTTTGATCACTCACCCCATAATATTTTTTCATTTGGCAGCAAATGAATCGTCAAACTTTTTCAGATTAAGAAAAAATTTATACCGTGGTCGAGGGACTTCAAGTTTTTGGGCTGCAGAATTTTATGTAGCTAATTAAAAAGGGCTTATTATGTTAGGTTGCAGTTCCTGATATTTTGAGTCCAAATCCAACTGTCTAAGTTGAAAAAAGACTGACATTTCTAAAGTTGTATTATTTGAAAACCCGAATCTCGAAAAAATCGCCACTTTTCAAACTTTCAACTTCAAACATATGCCATTCAATTAATTTTCAACTTAGAGAATTGAATTGGAGTGTTCCGTCAAAGTTCAAAATGTCAGGAATTTATTGAAGCTTTTGATTCTATAGTGTAACTTTAACCTAAAATTATAGGCCCTTTTTAATATAAAATTATAAAATTTTGAGGCCCAAAAACTTTCAATCCCTGTACCACGATTTAAAAAGTTCTTTTTAGTCTGAAAAAATTTGACGGAACATTTTTTGTGAAATGAAAAAAGATTATGGGCAATGTAATTGGTATATTTTTTATATTAAAAAATTTTTTTTCAATGTAAACAACTTTTTTCTGAGTGCAGTTGTTAATGAAGCGAAAGAATTAAATATTAGATAAAAAATAAATATTTTAACAATTTGGAACACTCCATTTTTAAATGAAGGAAAGGACTTATACCACACCTTCATCCTGCACGAGACTTGCTCTCGGTTAATTTAAAAGAAGTGTAATTTCTCCATGATACCGTTGATTGGACGTCATGGAAGCTGAGAGAGAAGTTTATTACTCCCTACTGAATCGTTAAATTAGCTGCTCAAGCCTGTAAAACAGTACGTAATTATCAATGTCCAATGTTTTAAGAAATAAGACCAGAGTCCGCGATTAAAGGACGCGAAGCGACAATGAGTACCCTCCAGTTATTTGTGGTGAAATTCGTCTTAGCATTCTGAACTTCCAACGAAAGTTATATAAAGTATCACTATAAAAAGGAATTCTCATTTGCAATTAGTCAGAAAATTGCTTCTGATTACAACAACAACTTTATAGCCGCGGTTACAAAGTTTATGGTATGTAATCTCCTTTTTATTTCTGTCTTTTACTCTTAATAAGTTAAATTCTCAGAGCTAAAGTTAAAAATAACTATTCATTTAATTTTAGAAAAACATTAAATTATAGTTTTGCAAAATTTAATTTATAAATAGACAATATTTTATTTACATTTAGCCAATCTTTGAAGCTATTTGAGTATAAAATATAATGTCAGAAAAGATGTTTTATCTATTCTCAATTTCATTCTAGGATAATTCTCTAAACCCGACGGACCTGTCTTGAGATGCTTGGAGGAATATAACGTGCCCCGAATTATGGGACCATTAGAGCCAATTTGCGATTAAAATATTGCCTGCTAATAAGATCGCATCGGGCGTGCATGATGCATAATTGTATTATTATGTTCTCTGCCTTTAGCGAAACAAATTACCCTTCATCAAACCGCAACAGCGTTTAACATGCGCGCAGTGCGCGTTGGACCAAAAGCGTTCTTCCCTGAAAGTATAATTTCCTCTTCGACTTAAAGTGCCGATACCAAATGTGTTGAAATTTTCAAACTGTAATGTATATCGTAAGATGTAAACGAATATATGAAAATACTAATCCATCATTTTATTTTCTTTCCCAAAGGAAACAATTTAAAACGCCTAGAATTTGTATAAATATATAAATAGATGTTTACTGTGAAATAATCGCATTTCTATTCACACTTCTCAATCACTGTGTTAAATGAATTGTTATAAAGTATTGACTCTGAGTTTATAAAGCAGAAAATTTATTGATATTTCTCTTCCTATTAATATAAATGGAATAATGAGATTCAAATATAATTTTTTTATTTTTATTTAATGAAAGTCCTCTTAATAAGAAGGTGTAAAATTAATTATAGAGATTAAATCTATGAAATTATCATTGAAACTTGAAAGCGTAATTGTAGCTTTGGAAAATGTAGACAAAAAATCGAATTGATTAATTCAGTCGCTTCGGGATTCATAAATAATTAATGTTTTCTTTGAAGGACGGTATGCGAGAGATAAAATAAAATAAAAAAAGGAGAACTGGACGAGAAGTCGCGTAACGAAGTAAGGATCACGAATCCGGATTAATGTGGGGATTATCCCTCTGCGAGCTTTTCAGTCTTCCAGCTTACAATTAGTTAGTCGATATTGCAGCTTCGTGATAATCGCAGCGTGGCGCCGTGATAAAACTCGCGATAGCTTGGGAGACTGCACTGAGCTATAAACGAGGAAGATGAAGGCGATCGTTTTGCGATGATGGCGTTACTTGCATCAGTCATGTCGAACGAGTCATTATATGTGCTGATCCTATCTTTCTTTATAGAATATCGCTGTAGAAATACGTGTTCGACTGTACAATGAGCCTCTGACAAAATGATTGCTGAAATTAACCCTTTGATTTCAAAGGGTCAAAATACTCACAGTTACTTCCAAGGTGTAAAAATAAGAGTGATAAATTAAAAGAAGATAGGAAAAAGTTATACATTTGAAAATGAAATTCTTTATAGAAATATTTTATTTATAATACAAGGATATGGAACATTTTCTTTCTATTGTGTAAGAAGTTAAAAATTATAAAATTGAAAGCTTCATATAATACATTGTATATGAGTTGAATGCGTATTAGTATCACAGTAAATCCCAGGTATATTTTTTTATCTGAAATTGGATAAAAACGTTGCAAACAATTGATAACTACAATTATCCGGCGTCGGATAATTGTTATTCGCTTCCCGATTAAAATTATCCGGCGTCGGATAATTGTAGTTTTCAATTGTTTGCAACGTTTTTATCCAACATAAAAAATATATCTGGGATTTACTGTGATGGGTTTTTAACGATTGTATAAAGGAATATAAAATTTTCAGAGTGGAAAATTCCTGAATTTTGATCTAATCAGCGACAGGATTTATCCTTTCCTGCCCCTTTTCGGCACGGTATATAATATCTATCGGAGCACAGCTGCTGCCGTTTCGGCAATCTTTTTGGTAGGCGGCGACTTATCTCTGCTTTACGACTGACTGCTTTCGATGCTCTGGCATCGAACCACTCCGGAGGGAATACTAAGATAAAATGGTGGACCGATCCTGTGGAAGAAGAGACTCTCGGCCATTTTGAGTTTAATTAATCGAGGGGACGTTGCATTAACGACGACGCGCTGAGCATTGTGTTCCCTAATCTCTATTAGCCGGCACCTTTAGTATATATGCCTGAGAACGTGACCATTCACGAAACAGTATCCTCCTCTTTACTTTACTTCTCATAATTTACAATTTAATAACTTTGCCGGTGTTTTTCAACAATCTTAGAATATTACACTTAGAAGAATTGACAATTTGTTCTTGGATAATCTAAATGACAGTGAGTCAAGATGAATGTGTTTGACAATTCATTTCTTTATATAAGTGAATTTTTATGATAAGTGATGAGTTCTGATATTTTATTGCAGGTGGGATTAACCACTTTCGTAATTTATGCATTCTTTGTGAACATTCTTAAGTTTAAAATTCTATGAAATATGTACCTTGAAATCATATAAATAGTAGTCATTCCATAAAATCTGTGAAACTGCTTCGCGATCCCCTGCAATATTTTTATATTTCTTGAAAGCGTTTGTAATCCTTTAAAACTCATGAAATTCTTTGTCATCTAATCAAGCATTTCAATTATTTTTTCAGTGTACTAAGTATTAAATTGTTTAAATTATAAATAAGTCGATGATGCTGATGAAACATGACAATCTCTGGTTTCAAACTTTCTTTTCATTTTATTTATTAACAAATTAAAATAGAAATATTCTTTGATGTAAATTGTGATGCGCTTACGTTTTACAAAATACAGTTGACAAACAATCTTCTTCTTTTTTTAAAACTCGTTAAAATTCACCCAACGTCTTCAGTTTTTCTAATTGATAATAATTATTAGAATGCCAAATAAAGGATTATGAGAAGAAGGATATATAATTCTGAGAAAAATGTGTATATCAGATTTTGAAAGAGAATGGTCGCGAAAGGATTGCAGGGTAGTGCGAGGCGATTAGTCCTGGTGGCGAGGAGACCAAAGCAAGGAAGGTGGTCCAGCAAAGGACATAATTTACACGGAGAAAGGGCGGGTAGCGACAGCATTAGTAGCTAAGTGGGGCCTTACGTTATCCTATCCCCATGTGGTTTGCGTTGGTATGTACCCACGAAGCTGGGGACCTTCCGAGGCGATTCCTATCTGGATGCTGGCACCCGCCACGTTGAAACACCGAGAACCAACCAGATTACAATCATCGCCTTCGAACGGCACCTCTATGAACGCACCTTTAAAACCTGTGTTATGGGCCCTTTGCTTAGATACTTAGATCGCCTAGCGCTTCGCGCCTCTCCTCTCAACCCCACCAACAACGGCGCTTACTTGGGCCGGACATTAACATTTTGTGAGAATAAAGAAGACTGCGATGCGTGCTCGAGAATGGGCATAAAATACAAAGATAATAGATCGAGTCAATCTTTATGCCGCCAATGAGCTGGCGACGCCGGAATGGTGACTTTCTAATTGACACCAAATGCTCGGAGACCAAAGGAACCGGGCGCGCCTGCAAGAAAAGAACGATAAAGTCGGAAATCTATGGCCTCCTGGAGTTTGCCTTTCGAATGTATGTACTTGCGGCAGAGCACGATGAAAATTATTTTTTCGTGTGGAAGCGATGGTGAAAAGTCGTAAAATGAATTAACAAAACGAAATCTATTTACAGTCTAACACTCTTTTGGGTATAATCGCTTTTTATGGGAATTACAGTATCTGGTCGAGTAATCGACACTCCCACGCAAGCCTTTCAAGTTTCCGAAAAACCTGTCGGGTCTTCAAACCACCTGTGACACGCACCGTAGGCCTAAAAGATACTTTATTATAATCTATTAAATAAGGAGGAAATTTAGAATGTTGGATTTTAATGTTTACGGTAGATAAATTGACATTTCGAAATTTTCAGTAGTAATCGCCAGTTTTAGTCAGACATATGTATAAAAATCAATTTAATAATTTGTTGTGCTTCCTATAACAGTAAAGTGATTATTACTATAGTGGTATATTTTATTCTAAGAGTACGAGATTTCTTGTTGAGATGTGATGCTTAATTTGGAGTGAACATCAATCACGAAGTTTTAATTGATTAATTAAAAAGCTTCTGGGTTTGTAGAAGATACTCGATTTGCACATCAGTATTCAGAAGGTAACAAAGTTGCAGACAAGCAATCCGAGATCGTGTCACAGCAAATAAAATTAATTAACTGACTTATGGTATACTCGAAGCAGCAGGGGTGTTCCATGCATCTGCCAGTGCTGACAAACTTCATAACAAAGAAAAAGATCGAGTGGAATCAAGATTGAATTCTCCCAACGTGTCCTATATGCTCCCGAAAATAAAAAGGCGGCTCGTTATTTTTGACTGACGTTGTATATTTTCGCTGTCTCTTAAATAAATCGGCAATACTTATTAGGATGGCTCGAAAATAAAAAATTTCGGAATTCGAAAATAATACCATACTTTGTAAATGAACTCAAAATTATACTTTTTTATGTATTAAATTATCAATTTCTTCTCTGGCCTAAGAAAATCTGTACGAAATTCAGAGAAACAAATCCTGCATTAATTTAAGAGAAAACACATTCAGAAAACAATTTCATGAAAAAAAACTTTCTTTCATAGAAAAAATTATTTTCTGTTAGACCACAATGTACCATTAGCCTACAGTCAATCACAAAATACGGAACACATATATACCTATGAGAAATTTCCTTTTCATTAGAATCTTAGTTCGGATTTGAGAAGTTACATAACTTAAGTCCTCATGAAAAGGCATCTGCTTTATTCCCTAGTCAATTTTGTAGATTCACTGATAATTTGTAAGCCAAGTTAATGCTGTAGCCAGGTGGTGTCTCGACATCGACCACCTCGTCCGTCGGCTGGTCCCGCATTGTGTCGGTGACGTTTGAGACGTGCTATTTTGGTTCGTGGATGAGTCTGCGGTGGAGCAGCCAAGACGCTGAATGAGGTAATGTGGCCAGAGTAAGAGAATGCACACTGATGTAGAAAAGGTAAAAGAGGAAGAAAAAAAGTCAAAGCAGGAGGGTAAGAAAGAAGTCACGAGGGTACAATGAGGGGAAGCTGTTCAAACGTGACACGCGTGGACCTGGTCGGTTTTCATTGTCGCTCGAGCCATCCGTACAAATCTGCCGCTTTGTTGGGACTCTTGCCTCATTGTGTCGTGTGGTAACACCAAACAACAATAACGACAGCGACCACGGGCCACTGACGATGGAGTGGGCGGTAGTCGTGTTTTCGTTTGTACGAAAACTTTATTGTAGTTCCTAACAGATTTTATTCTAGGCTCTTCTCCTGATTCTCGGATGACACCTGACCTCAAAACTCACTGGTTTGAGGTCAGGGGACACGTGCTCATTCTCTGTCAGTCAAAACTATTTTGACTTGAAATTCTTCTTCCTGCTGTTTCCTTTTTCCGTTTTTCTTTTTCCTAGCGGATATCCTCGGGTCCATCTCTATGTGATCTCTGTGTAAACACGAATCCCGCTGGCAAGACACGTGTACCTTTTCATATTCAAAAGGAAGAAAGGTAATTATTTTCAAATCGCACGAGCCAGATGGTATACATTATGCTCCTAAACTAGTTCCTACTTTAGGTAATCATTTCTCTTAGAAGATTAATCTGCCATAATTTTTGCGAAAGGTGGAAGCTGCAAACGACCATCTCGAGGCGCAGTTACAGGGGGTCCTGAGAATCCAGAGAATCCATTAGTTCTCACAAAAAATTCGAGAGACATGTCTTCAACTGCAGGCTTCAATCTTTTATAAAGGTCTGTTATTACGATCCACTTGATTTTTTTTTGTGCATCTCACTTGCACCTCGTAGGTGCAGATTTTCGCTTTATCGTAATTATATTGCCGAGGAGAAAGTGTACATTGAAGTGCCGAAAAATACAAACCTGTATTTACTATAATTTAACAAGGCTAAATTATCAAAAACCCTTCAAACGACTTTTTGCCATAACAGGAAAGTCATTAGCATTCTTGAGACATGGATCATTGGGTTTCTTCTGAAATTACTATTCCTAAATTGATTTTCTAGCAATGAAATTTAGTTTACGATGAACCGTGACATTCTCGGATTCATCAATTCTTTTTTACTACTGAAATAAGTCAGTTGGCAATAAATGTAATTATTTCCTTGCACAGAAGAGTGTAGAGAATGGGTGGTGAACAATGAAAGTTCTACAAAGTCGTTAAGCTCATCCGCGATTTTTTACAATCAATATAGGTCCAGAGGACATAAACTTGGTGGTTTTCGACGAGAGGGAACAATGATGATCCGCGTGTGAGGCACCAGCTGGCTCATATTGAAACCAAACCCCCGACCACCAAAACTCCCTTTGCCTCTTCTAGTCAGCGGGTACGAAGAACCCAACCTAAATCATTTTCAACCCCTACCATACTTCCTGCTGCGGCTAACTTACCCTCGGTTTCTTCAGGGACCACACCCTGCTTCCTCAGGCTCCACCCCTTGACAGATTTTATACACAGCATGGTAGCTCGGCTATCAGATTGGACTAAATTTAACCCTTATCCTCAACCTGGAAAATGAGCTCTTTCCTTCCTCGAGTCATTCGGCGATTGAAAGGATTACTTCCTGCAATACAATCAGGAAACATTTTTATTTTTATATAGGAAATTTGATGGAACTTATGGGGTAAGTCTTTCTTTTAAAAGAGGAAATTTGCGAAGATATAGTTGGGATCTAGTTTTGTATTATTATAATTATAGACCGGTATTGGTTTGAAACAACATTCGCGACAAAATTTCTTGAAAAAAAATTTAACATTTCACTGTGGTGTGATTTTGGGCCTAACTTTGCTCGGTGAGCCTCAACCAACTTCAACCTAAACTTCTTACTCAACTCCAGTTCTTTGAAGGATTTAATTCTCTCTGATGTTGCCCGAATATTTTAAGTGAAAAATTTAAAAAATCGATCGAGCCCGTTTTTTGAAAATTGAAATTTTGATTTTTCGAAATTTTTTAAAATAAAAAATAAAAATTTGAATTTTCAAAAAAAGGTTTGGCCGATTTTTTCTTTATTGGCTCAAAATATCTAAGCAACATCAGATAACTGAATCCTGTAGAGAATTTTTGTTGAGTCAGAACTTTCAATAAACTTAGGGACAAAAAACCTCTATTTGAGCTACAAAAACCTGTATAGAAGACCCAGTTTTCGTTTGACACTAAAGTTTATAAGAACTTTTTGACTAGATATTTTACTGATAACAGAGTCCACATCATTAAAACTTTTTATTAGAAAAAAAATCTCAAAAAATCAAAATTTCAATTTTCAAAAAAAGGGCTCGATCGATTTTTTTAATTTCTCACTTAAAATATTCGGGCAACATCAGAGAATTAAATCCTACAAAAAACTGGCGTTGAGTAAGAAGTTAGGGTTGAAGTTGGTTTAGGCTCACTGTGTTTGAAGTTCGGCAAAGAAAAGTTAAGCCTGTTCTCTTCGTACAGTCAAACTCAAAATTATTCAATCTTTATCTTGAATTATAAAATGAATCAAAAAGAGGCTTTTGTTAATTCCAAAGAGTTTTAGAAGAGAAATTAAAGCGTTTCACAGAAAAAAGTAGTTTGAGTTATAATTGTTTATTTAAACCTTTAAGGCCCGCACCCAGAATCCATTGTCTAAAAATTCTTTAAAAATTCTGGGATAATTTACGGTAATTTTTTGAGCGATTTTTGCAATAAAATTTTATTTTAATTTTTTTAGTTTTCTCTGTTTACATTGAGTGTAAGATAATTAATAGCCCCATTACGAGGTGTGGAATAGTCCGCACTTTAATGTAATCTACATATTTATTTTGCAGGAATTTAAGTTTATCACATAAAAATTCTAGAAAATCGAAAAAAGTGAATGTGTCATATATGGCACAATAGGTACTAAAGGATTAAAAATAGTTATTTGAATATTTGTGTTTTTTCCTTTGTCTTAGACAAAAGTAGTAATTTTCATTCAATTTCAATTCTCACTGGTTCATTTTGTTCCTCAAAAGAACTTTTGCAATTCTGCTCGGTACGTTTTGATTAAAATTTGTAATTTGACATCTTGTTTAATTTGTAAGATCATTAACTGTATAAATTCTAAATAAAATACCGTTAAATGGAACAACTTCAGACATGTTGGGTAATTTCGGACAGCCCTAAATTCATCGTTTAAATTACTCAAGGTGGGTTTAACTGGGAGTAATTTAAAGTATCAATTTAAGACTGTCCAAATTTACCTCACATGTCCAAAGTTACTCCGTTTGACGGCAATTTTAATAATAATAAAGATTCATTTGAACCGTTGTTAGAATATTAAAAAGGCCCCAAATTTTTAATATATTAAAATAATTCTAATTAATTATAATTCTAATTAATAATTCTAATTCTAATTCTTCTATTCTAATTCTAATTCCAACCTTTTAAGAAACAAAATGAACAAAAATGAAAATTGCGACTTTTGTCTAAGACGAAGGAAAAAACACAAATATTCAAATAACTATTTGTTTGTAAACAATTATGACTAAACTATTTTTTTCCTAAAGTATCCTTGGGTTTCTTTTTCAAAATTCATTACAAATAATTTTGGGCTTATTTGCCTTGATTTTACAAATCAACATATAAAATTTATTTTGAGGTTGACTGTACATCCTTAAACATATTTAATTCTGCTTTTTTTCTGACCAAAAACCTATTTTTAATTAAAATCATAGAGTGTGGGTATAAGAGTTAACTGCTGATACAAAAATTTATCCCATATTATGAAACTCATCCTGTTTTTCCATTCTGGGTTGAAGAACCTGATTTGTCAGATGAATCTTCTAGGCAGTATTTCATATACTTTTTTTGTTGCAGACAATTTAATAAATATGAAGGAGGAGCAGGGATTTGAGGTAAACGGAAACAGTCAATTAGTTTTGAGTTTCGACTGGTAGTCAGTATATCGAGAGGAATGAATAGACGGGAGACTGAAGGGTGAGATCGAGGAAGATGGTTACGAAGAGCTTGCTTTATCGATCGTGACGAGCACCTATCATAATCGATAATATCCTGCTAGTATAAGCGACCTCCAATGGTTGCTGCTCGTTATCCATTTCTTTTACGGTCGACAGTGTGCACCGTCATCGCCTCATCATTTGCGAGTTCTCACTCTCGTACACTTCTTCTCCCCATCTCCCTTCCACCCCGCCCTGCATCTGACACATCTATTCTTATATATTCCCTTTTCTCCCGCACTCTCATGCTCCACCCACGTCTCTCCGTTTCTCATTTTCTATGGAAAATGGATGAGTTTGAATCTCTCCGCACTATGTTATTTATATTCCTGTTCAATTATCGGTTAATGATTCTTATAGCTGGATAAGATTTCAAAATCAGATAAGAGGAAATACTTCAAATTCTCAACGTTTACTCGATGAAAATATTTGGTATATTTAATGTATTGAAAGTATTGTAGTACCTTTAAATTTATTCCGTTCACCGTTTCAGTTTAAAAATAAAAATTGAGTAAATATTGAATCGCATTTGTATGCTGAAAACGATATTGTATAAAATTTTATTACTCGTAATAAAAATGTATTATATACGATTGAAGACTGTGTTGAATGTCGAGAAAATAAACGACTGTAAAGAATTTAAATTTTAATGCCCTCGAACAATCATAAAATCATGAAACTCTATCGTCTGTGTAATAACATGAAAATGCGAAACAGGCACTTGATTTGGCTGTCAGTTGAAACTGTTTTCTCAAACTCTTGCGTTGCTGAACATTACCGCTGTTGTTAATGGTTCCTGCATCAAGCATTATTGGTGCACATTGCTACTTGAGTTCTTAATGGCCTCGGTGTACTGACTCGAGACCATTAAAAAGTCGGACAGTTTGTTCCGAAGTAGTCATAAACAATCATTTCCTGCGACTTCGACTTCTGATAAAAACACCAACTGCCTATCTCTTTTCTCGTCAACGCGCGTGCACGATCCGATAATAAAGTTAAATTTCTTTCAACTGTCCTTTGAATTCTTCCACTTGCCTTTCAAAGTAAAGAGATATTCCAAATGGGAATGCGAAAACTGTGAGAAAGTCGATGGACATCAGAGGACTTGTCGACTTTTATATTATATATATTTACAAGGTCAGCATATGATGCGAAACTGACCGGTGTGTCTGAGGTAATATATAT
>JBAGKK010521703.1:0-13179 GCA_037177015.1 Euceroptres primus
ATATATTATATATATTATATTTATATATATATATATTATATATTTATATTTATATAATATTTATATAAATATAAATAATTTATCAATATAAATGGAAACTTTTTCTAGTCCTTATTACCTTCAATTTGAAGAACGATTATTATTAAAGATGAAAAGACTTATTTGAATAAAATAAAAATGTTTAATTAATTCAAACAAAAATGTTAATTTTTATAACTAAATATCTTAATAATTGCAAACAAATTTTGTCCACTGGCACCTGTTAACTAAATTAATTGAATCTTCTATATGTCTATCAAAAAAATAATAAATAATAAATACCACAAAAATAATCTTTTACTAATTATTGAAAGTATCCAATTTATTTGCACTTGTCCTTTTAATGAAAATGAATAGGTACCTTCACTCATCCAATCGAGTTGAAAATATTTATTTGTGGAAATAACCCTTTTTTCATTCTTTGTTTGAAATTAATTATTCTGAGTAACAATTATCGTATAACTTTCTCCATTATGAAAGAAAGAAATTGCTTCATTTTGTCGGATGAACGGGAATTTAATTCTTATAACTGAAATTCCAGTGATGTATTAAATTTCATGCTTATATAATTATTTACGATAGATTATTTTTGATACTTGTTTTCGGAAGTGAGGTGAGATTTCAATGGCACGTGGCACACTTCAAAAATAAATGTTGAAAAGTGTCACGGCAGAAAGTTCAAATTTTAAAATGTGTTATGCATCATTGACTAGTCATTCTCCTTATTAGACACTGTGATTAAACTGAATTCATATTCATCAATCTCATCATTATTAGAATTTTTTATTTGCTCCATTGTAATCAGCGTTTCTCTTGAGAAATTATAAAAAATTAATTTTCGAATTTAAATTGAACGATGAAATGAAATAATCAGGTATTTTTATATATTTTAATACTATACCATAATTTCAATGCTAGAATAATATATATATATAATTGTATGCAATATATGTAATTGGAAAATAAACATTTTAGTCTCAAAAAATATTCAATTAGGTCGCAAATCTAAATGAGTAAACTTTATTGTAAAATCTAATAGTAAAAATTTATTGCATTAAATCATAGTTCTGAATATTATTGTCTAGTTTACATCACTTTAGAATAAATAATCTTATTGTCTTTACTCTATTATTGCATTTTGATTACCTATTTGAGAATGTGAATGCATTACCAGAAAAAGCAACTTTTGTTTTACTAGTTTTACAAATTCTTGCGGCACATTCTAAGGCGTAATTTTATCGTATTGTTAGATGCAAATTACCTTCAAGTAGATACCTACAATTAGAGTCAGACAAAAGAGTAGTGACTAGACAGAGCTTTCCATAAACATTGTAAATAAAATTGAACTAAATAAGCTATTCATTAAACAAGTAAACAACAAAATATATTAAAGAATTACTTATTACGTAATTTAGCTTTCTCTTTTTTACAATTATTTTCTTATAAAATATACAATAATTTTGTTGTACTATAATTCCTTATAATATTTTATAATATAAGAATGTAAAAAAATTGTTTCAGTTAAAAATTAAATATAAGAAATGTTTACAGTAATGTTTTGCATTTCATTGATAATTGTTTAGAATTATTATTGAATTTTTAACAATGCAAAGAGTAAAAAATTAAGGAATTACTTAGAAATAAAAATGTTAAATTATTTATTCTGCATGTAACGACTTTAACCCTGATTCTCACTATAAACCAAGACAAAAAGTACTTCCGCGGTTAGCCACATGCAAAAATGATAATTAACTTGAATCAACTTGGATTAACTTTTCCACAATAAGTTTTCACAATTCATGACTTTCCTACATCTTATTTCACTCCGTTGAAGGTCTCGACAATTGACCACAAGCATGTGGAAAAATATTTTGCGCATTGTACTCTTGAAATTTAGTTTATATTTTTCTTATTTAATTTTTTTTACTTTCTGTTTTATTTAATTAGTTTCCATATTGTCTTTTATCGAGAAACAATTTAACCAGAAAAAAACCTCGGAAGAAAAAATCCTTGTAATAACTTTCGGATTCCAATTATTAGTAATTTCTATCAATTAATAATTTTTTCATCCTGACGTCTTTATACTTTTATCAACTAATAATATAAATTCCACTATCACTTGCAATTTTTGAACTTGATTTAATCGTGAAAGCCAAAGACAATATAAATTCTGTGAATATTACGTAACTACTGGATAATGAACTATATCTAACATAAGTAGAAAAGAAATCTTATATTGGATATCTGCATGTGTCTCTTGCAAAATCTGCACGACAATTTTACTTCAATAACAAGCACAAAACTCAGACCCTCGACTCACGACGTTGCTAAGTGACTTTCTGGATGTCTGAATTGTGAAACACAACGTAACATATCGACAAAAGTGTACTGATGATTTGTGCGACTGAAATTGCGGAAATCTAATAAGGGAAACTCTTCTGGAGAAAGTGGACATATATATTCACTGCGTAGAGATTCTTCAGAAATTCAAAGTGATAGATAGTTCGCGATATTTTATAACTCAGGCGCATCGAAAAATTCCTCGGTATTTGCTCCTCATACAATCAGGAAAAAAGATTGTTTCATTCAACCAAATCGTGTATACGAATATATTTGGTTAATTCCATCAAATTATTTTGCTAATTGAACCAAATTTTACTTTATATGAATATATTTGGTTTAGTTGAACTGAATATTTAACCCTGGTCAACACTACCATCTTACATATATTTGGTTTATTCCGTCAAATTATTAATTATTTATTTCCGTCAAATATTTCAAATTGAACCAAATTTTAGTTAAAGAAAAATCATTATTTTGTTTAAAACATGTTTCATTTTGTTATTTTTATCCAACTTGCTTTTAGTTAAAATAACAATTAAGAAAATCATATTTTTTGCATTCGTATAGTTTTAGAATCATTTGGTGAATAGAGATTATGAAATAAAGACCTACTCGCCAAGAAACATCGGAATTGTTGTAAATGTACATAATGTTGAAAAGCAGTAAAAGTTGAATCGGAAAAGACGTGATTCATGCCAATGGAATGATTTTATCATTACCTATATTGTACTTTATCATATTATACCAGACAACATTCTTCCGTAGATTAATTTTCATTCTAAAATATTCAGATTGCTACATTCTACTTTTTATCCCAACGGAATTGATCATTAATGAGGAAACATGAACTTTTATTATAAAATGAACAATTATTATGGTTTAAACAATTGGAAATATGATTAGTTTTCCCAATATTATTTCTGAAGAATAAAATTATTCGAATAAATATAAACAAATGTTTAAATTGAAATAAATATAGTTCTTTTTTTATCAAGTATTAACATCGATATTAGACGGCACTGTCGATAATAAATATGGCAATTGGATGTCAGTAAGTGGTTGATACATAATAAACAGTTTGAGTTGTACTTTGCAATGTCCTGCAGCTGAAGTCGTGCAATCTCGGACATTCACCGACCCATTTCCGACTCGATTACTCCAAAGGTATTGCAAATATTCAACTCAGATGCCCAACGAGAGAAGCTACCTTTTAAGTGATCGGATTTTTTTTTAAAGAGATGATTCCACAATAAGCTATAAAAGCTATTTGTATAATTTTCAGTCAACTGTTATGCCTAATTTACCAATTTCAAAAATAAGAAAGTGAAATATAAAATAAAATATATAAATTTAGATGAGTCACTGCGCAAAAAATGTACAATGCAAGTTATTGCAAGTGAAAATTAGCAACTTTAGAAGGTAGAAAATAAAATAAAAATGATTTACGACCTTTCATGTTACACTTTACGCTAGTGGATTAGATGAAGAAAGAGAATTGCTCTGCAATGAGTTTACAAGAACTACAAAGAGAATAAGAAGTGCTACTTCACGATGGTACTTCGAATTGAAATCATCTGTAGGGGTCACGAACCATTCCGTGCGCGAAAATCGTGCTGACTCTAATTATTTGCACCCTTTTTTTAAAAGGAAGTGTAAAGAAGCAATGAGGCGATCCCAGTGAAACACAAAACATTTAGTAAAACTTTTAGTTTGTAGAAATTAATTATTGCGAAAATTCTTCAAGTGATACAGCTGCAGTTTTTCTTTGAATTAAAATAATTAAATAATAAAATGAATCTGAGCTTTTTGGTCTATTAGTGAATTTTACTTAATTGTGGGTAAAAATTGTAAGGATGAAATTTTCATCTGTAGTGTAATTAAACGAATTAAACAGTAAATTGCAAATGAAGTTGGTAATTAAATTTAAAGTACATAATTGCAAATGAAAGTCATTCAATTTTATCATTATTGTATTGACTCTAATTCTAATGATGAATTTAGTGAAGAAGAAATTTAAAAATATTAAAAAAAGGAAAAGAAAAATTGAAAACAATAAAGAAATGTATGTAAGTATTAAAAATGTACTTACCACCAGTTTTTTGAATGTGAATAGGTGGCGTTTTTTCACGAAGCGTTTCTTTTTGGTGGTAATACCTCATCCCTGCGGTGTAAAGAGTTGTTGGAATTATATGCTTCGTAACTATTTCTTTTGCAGCATCTGGTCCATCAGATTCTCTCCACAACACACCACCATTTTTCGTTGCAGCTTCAACGAAAGCAGCATCCGTTGGAGCAAAAACGGTGTAAGTTTTTGATCCTAAAAAAAGATTATATAATCAAGTTTCTTTAGTGTACTGAAAGAGAATTTCACGTCAAAAATTACCACAACAATCTGACATCACATATAAAAAAAATTAATATATTTGCTGAAAACCAACTGAATAATTTCGATTCCCAGAAATCTTACATTTCAAGTGATTTAAATTGCTTAGATTTCTTCTTGAAATAAACTCACTTTCGAAAAATTCAATGTTCTGAGCGTGGCACAGAAAATTCCAAGGTATCATTTTAATCGATAGAAAAATGAGAAATTGAAAAACAAAAGACTGTGACAATAGAATAAATGATCCTCTTTAGATCAAAATAATATTGCTGAAGATTAAAATCATATTCCACGATTCACTGTTGATCAAAAAGGTACCAATTCGATTTGACGAACTGCACACAAATATTATTTAATAGTTGGTCTTTATACGACATGCAAACAAAATTTTTTTAAATCAAAAACATAATTGCATTTCTATGATATCAAAAAAACATTTTTTTGATTCAAGCAACTATTCTTCAAAACAAAAACAATTTTTTTTAATTAAAGAAACTTTTTTATGATCAAAACAATGTTTTTTAATATAAAAAAATTTTCATATCGAAAAATTGGTTGAAAAACGATTTTTTTAACATGAAGATAAGTTCTCTTTGAGTGTGTTATAATTTTTCAACTTGAATGACATGGAAAATTTTTAAAAGATTCTTGAAAAATCATGTTTTCTTGAAGAAGCATGAAATATTGGACAAATTATTTATTATTCATAATTTTTCACACAAATCTACTTGGAACTTTATTTTTGAATAACAAAATTTTGATATGCATCTCGGAATTCTCATGTATTCCATTTATTAACATTTAAGAATCATCTCCCACTTTTTTCGTATTGGCACCAGTTAAAAACTTTCTCGCGTTGTGTATAATACCGCATTTGTCTTAATTTCCCATATTCGACGAACATTTGAAATAATTCGTTTGTCCTACTTTCACTTCTAGCTTTTGTCTTTAGCAAATCTATCACGCGTCTAAAATGAGAAAACATCTTTAAATAACAACTTCAATGATTAAAAAATAAAATTGACTTTCTGACATCAACAACGACTTCAGCCCAATAATAAGCGCAAAAGATATAGAAAGTTCTGCATGATTATATTATATCCATAATTATAATATATTCATGACTATATTATATTATTATATAGGTTATATCTTTATGAGAGAAAGAACCTTTAGATCGTATAATAAATATTTTTATAAATAATAAAATTATTTATTTTATGAGATGTAAATTATTGGTTTTAAATATTTGAAATATTAATAACTTTATTTAACCTACCGGAAAGCATTTCGTCAAGACCGGAAGAATGCAAAAGCTTGATGAAAGTTGAAAACCTTCGTTCTCGATCAGACTGCAGGGTCTGCATTAAATCACCCACCGGAAGTGGGAACATTACTCTATCAATGGCATGAGCAATACCTTGGGGAATTTCGATGTCTCGCTTATTGGGAGCCACTCTCGCCCCGTTTATGGTGGTTACCTATAAAGAAACAATTTATTCCCACGCTTTTTCAAATATGTTACACATTTGCACAACTGGCTTAATTCAAATTATATGACCAGTTTGAGCGTTAGGAGATAGCACTAAAGAATCATATATTTTATGTACTGTGATGAGGAAATACTTCTTTGGCTTCTGTATTACATAAGACAATTTGTAACAGTAGACATCTCAATTTATCTAATTCTAAAGTACTTGCTTAATAAAATGAGTTTAATAAAAGGTTCTATTAATATTGTGCCTCAGACTTTCATGCTGCATTTCCTATAATTATGAAGAGAATTTGAAGGAGAGTCCAGAATTAAAGAAGAGAAGAGTATTTTTAAAAGAATTTTTAAACTAACAAAATAAAATCTTACTTTTGCGTCACGATTTTGAAAAATTCTTGATGTTATTAGATCACAGTAAATTCTTAATATCAAAGCAATGCAGATAAATTTTTTTAATAATCAAAAAATAATTGAAAACACATGGCAAAAATATGCATTTGTTTTTGGATGGAAGTGTTGCATGAACAAATTGATTCATTTTTTGAATCATTTTGATACCTAACGATTTACTGTGTACAGTATTTTTTAGAAATAAAGTGTAGAGATATATTAAAATATAAAATGATTTTCAAAAGTCGAAAAACTTACTTTTAGTGACACATAAATTAGAATGAGTTGATCCTAAATAAATATTAAATAATTATGAAATTTGACCTTAAAATCGATTAGACAAAAGAAAAATTTGCTGGATTCACAAAATTTTAGCTCATGAGTACAGAAATGGTGAGAGCATAATTTTCATATAGTTTTACTGATGATATTTTTCATAAATTTTACAGAATTTTCGATAAATCTAACAGATTTTTAGTAAAATAAACAGAAAAGCATATTACGCTGTCACCACATCTGTAAATTTAAAGAAACCATTTTTCCCTGAGATATCTTTAAGAGGGAAATAAATTGACATAAGGAAGGGCTAAATAGTTTTCTGGAGACTCAGTTTTTTGTGCAATGATTTCACATTATGTAAATTTAAAACTGTGTTTAGAAACTTACTTGAACGTCGTTCCACTCGTGATCGTGCATAGAATAAACATTTACTCGCAGTTGTGTTCCTGCTAAACTGACACCGGTCATTTCATCCAACAAAGTGCCGATTCTAAAGGCACCGGGAATCACGTGATGCAACAGCAGCTGTAAATTTTAAATATTGTTATTTTTGTTCCCATTAATTTTCTTTAAAATCTTACGAAATGGTTCTGGGAAAATTCGACAATGATTTATGCATATATAAAGAAGCTTTTTCTGCAGTTTAAAAAAGTAATTATTTTAAACTGTAAATGAGGTTGACCGATAAAGGAATAAAGCGAAATTTATTATACAATTTACAGGTGTAAACATTAAGTTTTATTTTTTATTTACTGAGATAAGAATAATTCTTTTTGTAACGAAAAATTAAATTCAAACTTACGCCGCTAAGAAGTCGAGGATTCTCCTTGAATTTTTGATCAGCCTTTTCAGGACCTCCCAGTTGTACCAAGAGTGTTCTAAAGGCTTTGTCAGTTGGCACGAATATAGTATACGGTCCTGTAATTAAAAAATAATTCAGGTTAGTTAATTTGATATTTTAAAAAATAATACAGGTTAGTTAATTTAATATTTTGAATTTATTCCTAAAAGGGATCTTTTATTTATTCAGAGATTTTCTTATACTTTATGGAAATTCACAAATAACCAGCTGATCCACCTTTCTTTTTTCAAATATAAAACATGTAATTCTATTCAATTGATACACTTTGGATCTACAAGGCAGTTGAGTTTTCCCACATACTTATAAATATTAAATACGATATTTTATTGATCTCTAAAAGTCAATGTCTTTGACCCTAATTGCTTCATAAAAGTTTCAAATAATATCTCTTTGTTGCATGAGATGTTGTAATTATGATGCATTTCTAGGACAATATCATGTCAGCAAAATTATCATTTATAGTGTCTAACGAACATTTGGAAATAAATGAAGTAACTAAATCATAAGAAGTTGACAAATAAGGTTAGAGATATTCTTAAAATTGCCCAAAGCATTCTAGAAAGAATTTTCCAGAATCCAGTTATCTATAGGATTGAAACATTTTCACCATTAAAATCAAAATTATATTGAATTTTCAATTTGAAGAAAAAAAGCTCAATGGAAAATCAACAATAAGTAAAAATTGTTATCTCTGAAATCAATGAAAACAAATTTTAACTTAATTTTAATATAAATCCTGCCTACATGCAATTCACCAGAGTATAATTATATATTTTAAGTTTAATTTGAGATGAAGATTTAGTTCCGCAGTTGGAAAACAAAGGCAAAACCTGATGAGAAATCGCTAGGTTTCTGATAATTAACAGATAGGATGAAGTTCGTTTTGAAACACCGAACATCAAGGGTCTCATTACTGCGGTACACTGAATGTTAGTCTTAAGTGTGCATTACACGTGTGCATGTAGCTACAAGCTGAGCATTCTACATTAAAAGACAAAGTGTTGAAACTCGGCTAATGTTGAAATAACTAACGCGTGAGAACTTGATCGAAGAAAGTGTTCACATGACGAATTTTCTGCAAATCAATAGCCCCATTTCTAACTTAATGAGCTTGCAAAGAAGATCCCTTTTCAAAAAATCTGATTAAGCATCAAACATGGAAGTGATTTAGTTCATTAATCCAATTTGCTAAGCCGAAGTTTCTCTTTACATCCTTAGTAGGATTAACTGCTTATGGTAAGAGAAACCTTAAAGAATATCAGCAAAAAATAAGAATTTTTTCAAATTATTTTCCAAGTGCTTTTGCAAATTTACAGTAAATCGGGAAGTATCAAAATAATCCAAAAAATGGATTTATTTTATCTGATTCACTTTTATACAAAAACAAATTAATATTTTTCCCACGTATTTTCAATGGTTTCTGATTGTAAAAAAATTGTTCTACAATGTTTTTATATTCTGAATTTACTGTAAATTTTCAAAATGTATTTCAAGTCTAAAAATTCAATTAAAAACTTTTGTAATTATATGACTCTCATTGCTCTCCCATGAAAAATATTGAGGCATTAATTTATATTTGCATTAAAATTAAACCGCTTTCAGCATACTTAATTTTATTTAATTGACAATGCTGTAATAATCTATCCCATTAAGAGTAATCGGGAAGTCACAAGAGTTGCAGTTACAAAATTAACGTGGTAAATAAATTTGAAAAAATTTGAGCATTTATTGCACGGTGTTGTATATTACCAAGCATTATCTGCTGCATCATTTATTATGTGTTGATTTATGATTTCATTATACTACCTCTTCAAAGTGAACTGTGTTTAGACATAAGTGCTTTTGTACCTACAGTTTGATTTTATATATATATATGCCTACTATTTTCATGCAGTGTCTTACGACACTATTCTATATTTCTTCTCTGATGTTTTTATTTCATTTTATTGTTTCTATGGAAGTACCGAGCAATAACACTAGACCTTACTCCACCACAAAATGGTTTTTAGAACACCGATATCAACGCTAAATAAATAAATCAAAATTAATTACTTGCTTTAAATGTCAAAATCGATATTTAATACAGAAATAACAGTGATTTGTGTTTGGCTGGAGAAATTAAACGCTAAAGAAAGTAATACAAATTTGAATAATTTCAATTACTAATTTCAGAAGCCTGGAAGTTTTCAATGAGTAAAAGAATGAACTTATTACTGGAGATAGTAGAAAAAATTATGTCTGACTGTGCATGAGATTTTCTACTGATCAAACTTCGAAATTTTCGATTCACCTAGTCGTCTGGCCATAAACGGGGTTTCTACTGAGCAAAACCTAATTTATCGATGTGTCTGACCACACTTGGGAGTTTCTACTTTAAAAATTCTCGCATTAAATATTAATATTTCACTTATCAAAATTTGTAATACCCATTATTTGGAAATGTCTAACCACATACGGGATGTTCTACTTATGTTAATTCTTCAAATAATTTTCTACGTCTGACTAGATACGTTCTTTTCTAGTTACTGACATTTTTCCTTGCTTTACTTTTTTTTCCTAATAGTTCAGTCGACCTCAAATTACTGATGTAAAGTTTCATGGAAAAAATGTTTGTTTGAAAATTTCAATAAAGTTTCACTGCAATTTTGATGGATATTTTCAACATAAGAAATCTTTAATTTCAAATTGCTTTCTCTGTTTAGTATCAAAAAGTAATGGTATGTGAAATAATTCAATGTAACAGAAAATACTCCAACTTTATTTGAGGTATATTACGTACCAAATTTAATAATTCGAAAAATTAGGTGTGCGCACTAAAAAGATAAAATGATGAAGTTAAAGGAAAGCACCGGTAAAATTTTAGCTTTTCGAAATATTCATTGTCTAGATTTGTAGTATTTTTTCTCATATTAATTTTCGTCAAAAAATAGATCTTAATATCAAAACCAAGACAAAAACATTTTGCTATCATTTAGAAATTGTATTTTTTAAATACATCAAGATATTGTACATTCCATGAGAGAAATTGTTTAAAATAGTCTCAAAAAGCTACAACAAAATTGCTGACGATTAAAAATAAAATTTGCGATTGGAGATTAATTTTTATGTAGTAACATTAACATTTTTAAAATTTAATGTTTTCTTTCCGCAGCTTTAAGAAAAGTATAATTATTTCCAACTGCTACAATAGTTTTGTTATCGAAAATAGTATACCAGAAAAAATTAACTTTAAAATCCATGTGATAGATTCTTTAAAATATTTTAGAAAGTGTGTAAAACAGTCATCAGTGGATTATATTGATTTTTAAAACAGAAGACGCATTTTCAAGTTCTGTCCCAAAATTCAGTTTAAAATTTTTAATAATTTTTATTCTTTCGGCACATAAAAATGTTTCAGAAAAAAGTCAGGAAATTTCAGTCAGGTGTTACGGAAATTTCTGTAACACTAGTCTGCATCCCCTTTGTGTTGTATGCTAGTTGCACGGAAATTTCCGTAACAATATTCGAGGCCTAGAAAAAATGTTAAGATTCAAAAATTTTCCGGTGCTTCCTCTTAAATAATTTAATAATATGAAATTTAAGAAATTTATCATAACATCCATATTAAAATTTAAAACTCCATCAACTCTATAAATAAAATAAAAATTTTAATGGCATTTTGCATGGTGAAAATTTTCACGAATAACTGATTGAAAATTTCAGTTGAAAATTTCCACACCAACATCTATCTCTATGTTTTTCTGTAAAATCAACAGAAATATCTATTAGGTGAACAAATTTTAAGCAAGTTTAGAAATCTGTTAACCTAACAGATACTTCTTTTGATTTTTCAGAAAAACGTGTAAAATCTATAAGTTTAATAGAAATTTCTGTTAATTTAACTGAAAAAATCTTCTGCCCCTACTTTAACAGATGGCTTCTGTTAATTACAGAATAGAGAATTTACATACGTCCAGAATTTTGAAAATAACTATTGAACCTTATAGAGGACTTTCACATGAGTTTATTTTTACCTACGATGAACGAATATTGTATTTAAATAATATATAATCTAGTTTTTTTTAAATAGCAGCAAAATTACGGGAGTAATAGTTTTTTTAAATAGCAGCAAAATTGCGCGAGCAATAGTTTTTTTATTGGCGTGATGTCAGTTATGGGTGAAAATAGAAAAAAAACTTCAATATTCACCTAATAATTTTTGTTGAAAAAAAAATTTCAAATTTGTTTAAAGCACATTTTTTCTGTTAGTATATGAAATATGACAAAAATAGTAGAGAACAAGATCAAGAAACGTATTTAGAATTTATTTATGGTCTTTTTTAACCAACGTGATATTTCACAATTCGAACCCTTAAAATACAGGTATTGATTATAGGGAACGAATTAATATTATAAATTGTTTATTATATATTAATATTAATTATATATTAATTACTATTATAATTCAATAATATCGTAATTACATTGAATGATCAGAATGATAAATAATATGAATTTTCTGAAAAGAATCCTTTTCTATTTTCGTTAACCTATTTGAAAATTATTATTATTTTTAAACAAAACGACTAACTTCATTCAAGATATCATAAAATGGTCAACGAACACGATGACAATAAATCAGTGAAAAGGAATTCTTTTTTAAAGGTTACTTTTTTAACATAAACTTGTTTAAATTACGAGTTTATAAGAACGAATAAGTTTTTATGGGCATATTTTCACGTATAACTTACCTTATAAAAAGTGCACTTACCTGAAAAAACGCGGAACACGATGACATTACAAAGACGTACGGTTTTCGAAATTTGGTTAAATTTCTTAATTGCTAATTATGTTTTCATTTTTGATAGATTTTCACATAAGTGCATTGTAAAATTTACGTCAAAATTCACTTTTTTATAGTTTAAATATGGAAAACTACTATTTTCGTTAAAAAATCCGACGAAATGTGCCTCTGGACACGATGACCAAAACTGAAACTCAAATCTGGATACTCATGAAAATCTATTCGTTTCTTGAAACTAAAATTAATCAAACGATTATTAACTTCATCTTTTATCTTTAGTAGCAATAGAAAAAAGGTATATCCCAGAAAAGCATCCAATTTTACTTTAAAAGACTGCAAAGAGGCTTTCGAATACTTAGTATAAATATAATCAGGGGCAAGGGACACGATAAAAAATTTTCAGATATTTGAAAGATTTTAGAGTATTTTAGCAAAATATGGATAAATGTAAGCATAGGACATTATCGAGTGGCTCGCGTGCTAAAAAATCCTTGTATTTAAAATAGCATATTTTTAAGAATAACAGCGTAATTTTCTCGAGATATATTTTCGTCGATTTTTTTTTATTTTCACCCTTATACGAATGGATAGTTTTTAACACCGATTGG
>JBAGKK010521714.1:0-13176 GCA_037177015.1 Euceroptres primus
TTGGCTTGTTCCACCTCTTTAGCGAGTGTCACTGCTTCCTCAAAAGTCTGTGCCTTTGCTTTGAAAATTTCAAAACGGGTTTTTTCACAAAGTAGCCCATTAATAAACTGGTCTACATACGCTTCGTCACTGGAGGAAAATCTGCAGAAATCAGCTACCGATTGCCCTGGATTTTGGTTAATATTCCTAAATTTGTTACGTTCCACTGTAACATTTGTAGCTGTTTTTATCTGTTCTGTCACTACAGTTACCAATTGTGCATATGTCCAGTCTTTCGGTAATTTTCCTGGTTCACATTTTGTTTTAAGAGCTGAGTACATTTCACGACCTAACTTTGTTACTAGAAACGCCGCTTTTTTTACATCATCTGTAACTCCCGCTGCCAGCATACATAATTCGAATCTTTCCAAATACTCTTCCAAATCATCCACTTCCGATTGGAAATCTGCGAATGAATTAACCGATGCCATTTTATTTAAATCAACTTCTACACTTTCTAACTTATTTAATTTCACTTTGTCTTTTGAATCAGAGTTCTTTTCCTCTTCTAACTTATTTTCGTCGTCACCGGATTTATAGTCATCATCATCACTGGATTCATCCTTGTTATCACTATCATCATTTGAATCTAATATTTCTATTTTCGAGTCACTTATTTAAACTATCTCACGTCTCGAATTTCACTTTACCGCGATTACCGGGATCCCATCCTCGTCGCCAGTGTAATATATCTAACGTGGGGATAATAAAAGGTAAGAACCATTTGCTGACCAAATCGGGACTGACTGGAAACGTGTGTGTGTGTACCTCGGCTATTCAGGAAGTTCGGTTATCTTCGCATCCTTTCGGCAGCTGATTAGCTTATGTCATATAATGCTATATCTCTATATATTACAAAATAATTTCTAGATAAATGTCAAAATGACAATTTTCAAAGTACCCAAATCACCAAAAAATTTTCAATTTTATTTGTGACTATTGGAACCATAACCGGCAACGCTGCTGAGCCACCCCCATTTTTCACAAGTTTTACAATTAAACATAAGGGTGGTTCCAAAAAGAATTTCTAGATAAATTTCAAAAATGACAATTTTCAAAGAACCAAAATTCCCAAAAATTTTTTCTTTTATTTTTGACTATTGGAACCACAATCAGTAACGCTCCTAAGGCACCCCTATTATTCGCAAGTTTTTAAATTAAACCTAAGTGTCGTTTTAAAATAAATTTCTAGATAAATGTCAAAAATGACAATTTTTAAAGTACCAAAGTCACCAAAAAATTTTAAACTTCATTTCTGACTATTAGGCTCATGTCCGACAACCCTCCTGAGGCACCCCTATCACTCACAAATTCTTAAAATAAACTTATGGCTGGTTTCGAAAAGAATTTCTAGATAAATGTCAAAAAAGACAATTTTCAAAGAACCATAATCCCAAAAAAATTTTTAATTCTATTTCTGACTATTGGGCTCACATCCGGCAACCGTCCGGAGGCACCCCTATTACTGACAATTTTTTTCATTAAACCTAGGGGTGGTTTCAAAAAGAATTTCTAGATAAAAGTCAAAAATGACCATTCTAAAAGTACCAAAGTTACCAAAAAATTTTTTATTATATTTCTGACTTTTAGGACCACAACCGGCAAACCTCCTGAGGCACCCCTTTATTCAAAAGATTTACATGAATCTCAGGGGTCGTTTCAAAAAGAATTTCTAGATAAATATCAAAAATGACAATTTTTAAAATACCAAAGCTCCAAAAAAAATTTAATTTTATTTCTGACTCTTGGGCTCACATCCGGCAATCCTTCTGAGGCACCTGTATTATTTAAAAGTTTTTAAATTAAACCTAGGAGTGCTTACAAAAAGAATTTTTAGATAAATGTAAAAAATGACAATTTTTAAAGTACGAAAGTCACCAAAATATTATTAATTTTATTTCTGACTATTGGGACCACAAACAGCAACCCTCCTGAGGTATCCCTATTATTTGCAAGTTTTTAAATTAAACCTAGGGGTGGCTTCAAAAAGAATTTCTAGATAAATGTCAAAAATGACAATTTTCAAAGTACTAAAGTCACCAAAAAACTTTTAATTTCATTTCTGACTATTAAGACCACAACCAGTAACTTTCCTAAGGCACACCTATCATTCACAAGTTTTTAAATTCAACTTACGGGTGGTTTCAAAAAGAATTTCTAGATGAATGTCAAAAATGACATTTTTCAAAGTACGTCACCAAAAAATTTTTAATTCCATTTCTGACTAATGGGACCATAACTTACAACCTCCCTAAAGCACCCCTATTACTCACAAGTTTTACCAATAAACCTAGGGGCGGTTTCAAACATAATTTCCAGATAAATGTCAAGAATGACAATTTTCAAAGTATAAAAATCACCAAAAAGTTTTTAACTTCATCTCTGACTATTTGGACTACAAACGGCGAACCCCCTAAGGCAACCTTCTTATTTAAAAGTTTTTAAAATAAACCTAGGGGTGGTTTCAAAAAGAATTTTCAGTTAAATGTCAAGAATGACAATTTTCAAAGTACGAAAGGCACCAAAAAATTTTTAAGTTTATTTCTGACTATTGGGACCACAACCGGCAACCCTCCTGAGGCACCCCTATTTCTCACAAATCTTCTACATTAAACCTAGAGTTGGGTTTAAATAGAATTTCTAGATAAATGTTAAAAATGACAATTTTCAAAGTACCAAAGACACCAAAAAATTTTAAATTTTATGTCTGACTATTAGGACTATAACCCACAACCCTTCTGAGGTACACCTATTATTCACAAGTTTTTAAATTAAACCTAGGGGTGGTTTGAAAAAGAATTTCTAGATAAATGTCAAAAATGACAATTTTGAAAGTACCAAAATCACAAAAAAATTTTTAATTTCATTTCTGACTTTCAGGACAACATACCGCAACCCTCCTGCGGCTCCCCTATTGTTCGCAAGTTTTCAAATTAAACCCAGGCGTGGTTGCAAAAAAAATTCTGGAGAAATGTCAAAAATGAGAATTTTCGAGTACCAAAGTCACCAAAAAATTTTTAATTCCATTTCGGACTATTAGGATAATAACCGTCAACTCTCCCGGGGCACCCCTATCAGTCACAAGTTTTTAAATTAGACCTAGAGGTGGTTTCAGAAAGTATTTCTAGATAAATGTCAAAAATGACAAGTTTCAAATTACCAAAGTCACCAAAAATTTTTTAATTTCATTTCTGTCTATTGGGACCGTATCCGGCAACTCTCCTGAGGCACCCCTACTATTCACAAGTTTTTGAATTAAACATAGGGGTGGTTTCAGAAAGCATTTCTAGACAAAATGTCAAAAATGACAATTTATAAAGTAACAAAGTCCCCAAAAAGTTATGGTCCCAATAGTCAGAAATGAACTTAAAAATTTTTTGGGGACTTTGATACTCTGAAAATTATCATTTTTGACATTTATCTAGAAATTGTTTTTAATACCACCTCTAGTTTTAATTTAAAAACTTGTGAATTATAGGGGTGCCTCAGGAGGGTTGTCGAATGTGATCCCAATAGTCAGAAATAAAATTGAAATTTTTTTGGTGACTTGCTACTTTGAAAATTGTCATTTTTGATATATATCTAGAAATTCTTCTCGAAGCCAGCCCTAGGTTTAATTTAAAAACTTGTGAGTAATAAGGGTGCCTCAGGTGGTTTGCCAGTTATGGTCCCAATAGTCAGAAATAAAATTAAAAATTTCTTGGTGACTTTGGTACTTTAAACGTTGTCATTTTTGGCATTTATCTAGAAATGCCTTTTGAAACCACCCCTAGGTTTAATTTAAAAACTTGTGAATAATAGGGGTGCCTCAGGAAAGTTGTCTGTTGTGGTCCCTATTGTTAGAATTAAAATTAAAAATTTTTTGGTGACTTTGATACTTTGAAATTTGTCATTTTTGACATTTATCTAGAAATTCTTTTTGAAACAACTCCTAGGTTTAATTTATAAACTTGTGAATAATAGGGGTGCCTGTGGAGGGTTGCCAGTTATAGTCCTAATAGTCAGAAATAAGATTAAAAAATTTTTGGGGACTTTGGTACTTTGAAAATTGTCATTCTTGACATTTATCTGGAAATTCTTTTTGAAACAACCCATAGGTTCAATTTAAAAGCTTGTGAATGATAGGGGTGCCTCAGGAGGGTTGCCAATAATCAGAAATTAAATAAAAAATTTTTAATTGCTTTTGGTGCTTTGAAAATTGTCATTGTTGTCATTTATCTAGAAATTCTTCTTGAAACCACCTCTATGTCTAATTTAAAAACTTGTGACTAATAGGGGTGCCTTGGGAGGGTTGGCGGATGTGATCCCAATAGGCAGAAATACAATTTAAAATTTTTAGGAGAATGGACTTCAATTCAGAATATATTTCCTCCGCATCAGAGTGTATATTATAGAACTAACTATGACATCCAGCAGACGTTTATCAATGTACTTTCACGCTATATGAACATATTCCTATAAAAGACATTTTGGTTGATAGAACGTTCTTTTGACGTAGGCTGAAAGACTCTAGCAAAAGGAAATGCTTCTTCTGGATTTTGTCTCATAATGGTTGAAATAATATGATTACTAATGATTACTAAATTATGTAATTATAATTACATAACATATATATGTATGTGTGTGTATGTATGTATATATATTAGAATTATATAAGTATGTAATATATTAATATATTCATGATTTGTTGTATTAATTATTATAATTATGCAATTAAATAATTATAAAATAATAAAATAATTATTATTGCTATTTGTTATTTCTAATCTTTAAAATTTATTTATTTTTTCATATCATCTGTATATTAAAATATTGTATTGATTTAATTTTGTAATTATTATAAATAATTTTGTCTAAACATTTTACAGTTTTCGGTTTTCGTCTAAGTTATTATGTTGCCATTTTAAATATTTGATACACACGGACCTGATTTGTGTTGCCACGGCGATCTCAATTCGTTTCAGATGACGCTGGCGGGGAAATTTTCTTTCTGCTGTCAACTGTTTTTCATGTCAGTTTACAGTTCCGTTTTTACTATTTTTGAGTAAATAATCGCGATTGTTCGGTTTTCGTAAGTAATTTCGGGCGTGAAGTTTTATTGTGAAGCTTCGGGAGTGTGGTTTTGTAGTGCAAGAGAACTGTTTGAGCGTGCTCTGGAAAATCCAAACGTAGCTGTGTGGTAGTGTTAGTGTGTACATGTGCCGGCCAAGAATCTTTTTTGATCAATGATTTTCCAGTTTTTTCCTTGGATTTGCTGTGCCAAAGGAGTCAAACGCCCTTAGGAAAACTACAAGGTATCATCTAAGCCTCTATTTTGGTCTAAAAATGCGGACTAAAATAGTCATTTTTGCCATGCATTTTACGGGCCTCGACCCCAAAAACATCCGACTACAAATTTTCAGACTAATATGCCTTTTTTTGTAAATTTTGAGCCACCATTTTGAATCCACCATGTTGATTTTAAAAAATTTAATTTTTCGACTTTAGATTCATACTCACCGATCCCAAAAACCCCCGAGTGCAAATTTTCAGACTCATATGCCTCTTTTTTATGGCCCTATGTAAGCGAAAATGATAATTTTTCCATTTTTTCAGTTTTTTGGCATTCCATAGCTATAGTAAACTTAAATGCTTCTAAAAACGAAAAAGGGATTATTGAAGGTAATGTGCCAAACTGTCAATTGGCAAAAAAAAATATTATGCTATTTTTCTAGTGTAGTGCGAATTTGGATACTTTTCTGCATTTTCTGGCCGTCGGTGTTCACGAGGTGAAAATCCTGCGAACTGGAATCGTTGGCATAGGCGAGATGGTGGAAATGGAGTGGCACAATTGATCACAGCGCACACACTAACTTATAATAGGAAGCGGCAGAGGAACGAAATTCGTTCGGTCGCATTCTGACTGAGAACTGGCGATCGGCAGTCGACGACCTGCTAACCTGGTTTCGGGAGTCATCGACCTCGATCGCCAAACTTCGGGCGTCACCCCTTGCGAACTAGGTCCGTGCCGGAAGGAGTAAAGGCCCTAATGTAACTTCACATTAAAATAAAAGAAAAAAATACGTAGTCTTTTGAGCTGTTTATGAAGCTCTCCTCTTGTAAGAATCTTATAAAAATTGCTCATTGGTATCAAATTTTCTATTTCAAGTAAGGTAGTATATATTTTTTAAGTATAATGCTGATAATTTTTGTTTTATTTTTTGAGTAAATAAAAACTGTATATTGTATAAAGGTAAAAAATATTGTTTACGAAGCTCACCTGCATATTTTAAGGATAGACCTAATTCTCGGATTATCTTTGAATCTCTTTCAGCCCATTCTAAAACAGGGTCAATAAATATTGCTTCCTTGCAGACAATATCAGCTAATAAATATGTATAGGTGCTGGATACTGGATCAAAATACTGCAAAGTATCGAGAAGATTTATTAAATGAATCCTTTAAAAAGAAATCCCGAATCGAAATTTAGTTCTTATTTAGAGACTACTATGTAGGACATAAAATGATCCATGGATCATTATTTGCATTAAGTTAAAACCTACTGAAGACCTGAAATGTGGCAGATAAATTTTCTTCCACTTATTAGATCCTACCTTAAAACCTTTTTAGGCCCTCTCAGGTTCTCCATGCTCCTCATACTGAACAAAATTTCTAGTAAATGTTTTACTAAGAATACTAGTCAGTGATCTACTAGGGAAAATGGTAAAATAATTTTTTTTTACTGCGAATTAAAAATTTTATTAATGAAGATTTGAATTAAACAAGCTTTTGTTAGATGGAATTTTTAAAAAAATTCTGAAATTCTACTAATTAAATAGGTGAGGAAAAGTCAATAAATAGAAACAGAGCATTTTATTTTTTTAAATTCATTTTTTATTTATTTAAATTTATTTATTATATTACAAAACATAGGTTACAGAATTTTTTCCATAAAATATGCTCAAATCTATTTTTTACTTCTAAAGCAGTTTTATTTCGAAGAGGTTCAATGGAGACAAATTTAATTCACACATTAATTACCACTAACAGAAAAGTATAATTATTGTTATAAGTGGATAAACTTGGTTGATCAACTAGATCAATCAAGACATTATCAATAGAGCTGACATTATAATTTAATGTTTAAAAGCTTCGTCGAATAGGTCTATGTTTTTAAATGTGTCCTGAACTTTTAGCCACTAGAGTACTTTTGAACAAGGTACTTTTCCATGCAGAACACGAGTTAGTTTTTCTGCCCCCCTATAGGAGGCCGAATGTCGCGGATTGTAGTATATTTCCTCTAGTTATTTCATCTAAGAATAAAAGACTGCCACTTTGTAGCTTGTCCTGAGCCTCTTTGACCCTTTTCTTGACTTTTTTCTGATTCTGCTACGACTCGTTTTACGAGCTCTTAATGTGCTTGGTGTTTCTTAAACGCTACGTGAAAATGGACGCATGTTTTTCAAAACAAAACAAAAATATTCAAGAGTACCTCAACGAACAGCTACGCAGATCCTGAAAGAGGAACTGAATATGGACATTAAGGCAACTGTTGACACCTGTCTACAACAGCTCGAAAATGAGTTCAGCGAAGAAAAAAGGAGGCTAGATGCAAGATATAAAAAGGTAGAGGAAAGCAGCCCTACGCTGTCTTCAAGACTAGATGCAGTAGAAACCGATATTACGGAGATTGATGCGTTAAAGGCTAAACTTTCTACAATGCAGGATCAACAAACAACAAATCAATCAGGTGACTCTCTTACATCTCTCACTATATTAGAAATAAGTGAAAGATCATTAAGACAGAAAAATGTAATGATATTTGGGCTAGCAGAATTATCTACCGATACAAATAGTGTTAATTTAACTAAGGAGACACGACAGCATGATTCGGCTACAAAAATTAAAGTTCATGAGATACTTTCCAAAGTAACTGGTAATAATTATAATAATCTATAAGTTCTAAGAATGGGAAAATATGTACAGACATCAACCAGACCACGAACAGTGAAAATTATACTACCAACAGAGGCGGATGCGCAAAACTGTCTAAAACAATTTGCTATCCAGAAGAAAACAAACAAGCTAGCGCCGAATTTATTAGGCTTACACATCAGGGCAGATCACACAAGGTTCCAGAACCACGAATTCAAAAAAATGAAGGATCTGATGGAGAAGAAAGAAAACGGGGAGAAAAATCTGAGGATAATATGGTCACAAGCACAACCAAAGATAGTGTCCATGAAAACATTGCAGGAAAAGGCTACAAGGACATCACAAGAGGAGAAGTACACAGTTAAGCGCCACTGTATCACTACAGATAAAAAGGGATGTAAACATAAGTAATTCTAATGATTGTAAAATTATAAAAATTTTCTACCACAATCTTAGGGCAATAAATACCAAAATAAAATCAGTAAAAACGTTCGAGGACCTATATACATACGATATCTGTTCTATAACAGAATCGTGGTTAAAAGCAAATGTTGAATCCAACAAATTCTTCCATGACTCTCATTTTACTACATATCGGAAGCATAGAAAAAGCTCTATGGGATGTGGGGTAATAATTTCAGTCAGAAATTAATTTCAAATCAACAAAATAAAAAGTTCAAATAATTTTAAAATAATCATATACAATATATAATGCATCATGTTACAATATAATGTGCATCATGTTACAATATAATGTGCATGATATTACAATATAATGTGCATCATGTTACAATATAATGTGCAGTATATTACAATATAATGTGCATCACGTTACAATATAATTTCCATTATATAACAATATAATGTGCATCATATAACAATATAATGTGCATCATACTAAAATATAATGAGCATCATTGTACAATATAATGTGCATCACGTAACAATATTATGTACATCATGTTACAATATAATGTGCATCATGTTAACATATAATGTGCAGCATGTTACAATTTAATATAATGTATAATACAACATAATATATGTATATTATAATTATTATACAATTATATAATTATAATATATGTATAATACAATATAATATAATGCAGCATGTTAAAATATAATGTGAATATTATTACAGTATAATGTGCACCGTGTTACAATATAATGTTCATCATGTAACAATATAATGTGCATCATGTTACAATATAATGTGCATCGTCTACAAATAATGTGCATCATGTTACAATATATTGTGCAACATATTACAACATAATGTGCATCATGTTACAATATAATGAGTGTCATATTACAATACAATGTACATTATGTTACAATATAATGTGCATCACATTACAATATAATGTGCATCATGTTACAATATAGTGTGCGTCATATAAAAATATAATTTGCATCGAATTAAAATATAATTTGCATCATGTTACAATATAATGTGCTTCATGTTACAATATAATGTGCGTCATGTTACAATATAATGTACGATAGGTTACAATATAATTAAGACATGTTACAATATAATGTAAGACATGTTACAATATAATGTACGACATGTTACAATATACTGTGCCTCATGTTACAACATAATATGCATCATATTGCAATATAATGTGCATCGTACTAAAATATAATGTGCATCATTGTACAATATAATGTGAATCATGTTACAATATAATGTACATCATGTTTTGTTTTGTTATAATGTGCATCATGTTACAATATAATATGCATCATATTGCAATATAATGTGCATTATATTAGTATATGATGTGCATCATATTAGAATTTAATGTTCATCGTAATACAATACCCTGTGCACCATATTGCAATATAATGTGCATCATATTGCAATATATTGTGAATCATATTATAATATAATGTGCATCATATCACAATATAATTTGCATCAGATTACAATATAATGTGCATCATGTTAAAATATAATGTGCATTATATTGCATTATAAAGTGCATCATATTACAATATAATGTGCAATATATAATTATATAATGTGCATCGTATTAGAATATAATGTGCATCATATTAGAATTTAATATTCATCGTATTACAATACAATGTGCACCATATTGCAATATAATAGAATCATATTATAATATAATGTGCATCATACCACAATATAATGTGCATCATATTACAATATAATGTGCATCATGATACAATGTAATGTGCATCATATACAATATAATGTGTATCATAATACAATATAATGTGCTTCACGTTACACTATGATGCGCACTATATTAAAAATATAATGTGCGTCATGTTACAATATAATATGCATCATGCTACAATATAATGTGCATCATGTCACAATGTAATGTGCATCATATTACAATATAATGTGCATCATGTTACAATGTAAAGTACATTATATTACAACATAATGTGCATCATATTACAATATAATATGCACCACGTTACAAAAGAACATGCATCACGTTACAATATAATGTGCACCATATTATAATATAATGTGCATTAAGTTACAACATAATGTGCAGTATAATATAATACAATATAATATGCATCATATTACAATGTAATATGCATTATATTACAAAATTATGCGTACACTACTGTCTTATAATATAGTTCATATTACGATATAGTATGCATCATATACAGTATGCATCATGTCACAATCCATGTGCATCATGTTACAATATAATGTGCATCATGCTACAATATAATGAGCATCATGCTACAATATAATGAGCATCATGTTAAATTATAATCTGCATCATGTTACGATATAATTTGCATCATGTTATAATGTAATGTACACCATTTTACATATATATATAGTTCATATTACGATATAGTATGCATCATATACAGTATGCATCATGTCACAATCCATGTGCATCATGTTACAATATAATGTGCATCATGCTACAATATAATGTGCATCATACTACAATATAATGTGCATCATTGTACAATATAATGTGCACCATGTTACAATATAATGTACATCATGTTTTGCTTGTTACGATGTGCATCATGTTACAATATAATGTGAATCTTGTTTCAATATAATATGCATCATGTTACAATGTAATTTGCATCGTCTTAGAATTTAATGTGCATCATATTGAAATATAATTTGCATAATGTTACAATATAATGTGCATATTATTGCAAAATAATGTGCATCATGTTACAATATGTGCGTCATGTTATAATATAATGTGTGCCATGTTAAAATATAATGTAAATTATATTACGATATAATGTGCATCATGTTATAATATTATATGCACCATATTACAATTTAATGTCCATTATGCTCAAATATAATGTGCATCATGTTTAAATATAATGTGCACCATGTTACAATGTAAAGTACATCATATTGCAACATAATGAGCATCATATTACAATATAATGTGCATCATGTAAAAAAGAATATGCATCACGTTACAATATAATATGCACCATATTAGAATATAATATGCATCTTGTTAAAATATAATGTGTGTTATGTTACAATATAATTTGCATCATGTTTCAACATAATGTGCAATATAATACAATATAATATGCATCATATTGCAATGTAATGTGCATTATATTACAAAATTATGTGCACACTACTGTCTCATAGTATACTTCATATTACGATATAATATGCATCATATACAGTATGCTATGTTACAATACACTGTGCATCATGTTACAATATAATGTGCATCATGCTACAATATAATAAGCATCATGTTACAATATAATCTGCATCATGTTACGACATAATTTGCATCATGTTACAATGAAATGTACATCATATTACAATATATAGTGCATCATTTTTCAATATAATGTGCTTCATATTAACAATATAATGTGCATCATATACAATATATAATGCATCATGTTACAATATAATGTGCATCATGTTACAATATAATGTGCATCATATTACAATATAATGTGCAACATGTTACAATATAATGTGCATCATATTAAAATATAATGTGCATCATGTTACAATATAATGTGCATCCTGTTACAATATAAAGTGCATCGAATTACAATATAATTTGCATCATGTTACAATATAAAGTGCATATTATTACAATATAATGTGCATCATGTTACAATATATTGTGCGTCATCTTACAATATAATCTGCATCGTGTTACAGTATAATGTGCATCATGCTACAATATATTGGGCAACATGTTACAATGTAATGTGCATCATGTTACAATATAATTTCTGTAATATTACAATACAATGTACATCATGTTACAATATAATGTGCATCATGTTACAATATAATCTGCATCATGTTACAGTGTCATGTACATCATATTAAAGTATAATGTGCATCATTTTACATACAATGTGCTTCATGCTAGAATATAATGTGCATCATTTACAATATAATGTGCGTCATATTACAATATAATGTGCATTAAGCTACAATATAATGTGCATCATGTTACAATGTAAAGTACATCATATTACAACATAATGTGCATCATATTACAATATAATATGCATCATATAACAATATAATCTGCATCATACTACAATATTATGTGCATCATTGTACAATATAATGTGCATCATGTTACAATACTATGTACATCATGTTACAACATAATGTGCATCATGTCACCATTTAATGTGCATAATATTACAATATAATGTGCATCATGTTACAAAAGAATGCGCATCCCGTTACAATATAATATGAACCATATTACAATATAATGTGTATCTTGTTACAATATAATGTGCGTCATGTTACAATATAATGTGCATCATGTTACAACATAATGTGCATTATATTACAATATAATATTTATCATATCACAACGTAATGTTCGTTATATTACAAAATTATGTGCACACTTCTGTCTTATAGTATAATTCATATTACGATATAGTATGCATCATATACAGTATGTATCATGTTACAAGACAATGTGCATCATGTTACAATATAATGTGCATCATGCTGCAATATAATGAAAATATAATATAATAATAATAATAATATAATGCAATATAATGAAAATTATCGCCGCTGCCTCTCTGTCAGTCGTAGACCAATCACGCTCTCTTTTTGATAAGGTTCTAGATTGGAAAGCGACGGGTTTTTCAATTCCTGGTTCAATCTCATGGGACAAAATCGCCGATATTCCTACCTTTGATGCATCGCATGTCAAAATT
>JBAGKK010521725.1:0-13176 GCA_037177015.1 Euceroptres primus
AAGGAGTGAACCTGTGGGGGCGCCACGTCTTTAATAGCTGTGTCTCCCAGAGGCATGAGCACTCTCAGTTTCTCTCTACAGAAACTAACAAAAAATGCAGGATGTCCTCGTTTTTGAAATTTAGAGATGACTTTTTTGCCTAAATGGCAGTCTTGAAACGTCAAAAAAATTTTGTTTTCATTTTGTTTATTAAATAAAAAATTTTGAAAAAAATTTTTAAAAAATGTACTCTATTGTAACGATGCGGGATTTAATACACTTTAATTTTTTAAAAACGTCCAAATAGTCTGATAACTGATTTGTCTACAGACGCCTTTTTTACCCTACTGTGATGCCGATGACACTAACAAACTGTGAGTTTTGGTCAAAAGTGGGTAAAACTTCCCTCGATAACTAAGTTGACCGAATTCGACGATCACGTGCGTCACTCCGACATCCCACACTCTTTCACCGACGCCTCGGTTACGAGCATCACGATTCGGTCCGCTTAGATCGGATATTTGTCTTCAACAGAAAACTTCTTAATGAGTTCAATGGTCGTAAGTCTTTTTTAGTATTGGCGGCCCAGTTATAGACACATCCAGATCATCCCAATTTATCAATTTAGTGCAATATTGTGCACGGAAATTAAGTCGGGGGACAATATATTATCTTACAGCACAAACGACATTGTCTTGCTCTTCTTCTTGGGATACAAAAATTTTTTCAAGGTTATCCCTGTGAATAGGAAGCTTACAATCTACCATCATTGAAAGAAGAATGTTTTCAGGCAATGTTTTCAGTTTGAATACAAGCGATATTTCACACGAAGGTACCTTGAACGCCTAATGGCCTCGAAGGCATGTCAAGAACCATCACACATGGATATATCACAATTGTACATTTGCCCTCCAAGCTTACAAAGAAAATGGTTGAAATTTTCAAATGCATACTTACAGTATATGTTCTCTTGTGGTTCAAGATCAGGAAATAACATCCCATATGTGATGATTCTCGACAAGTCTTTGAAGTCATTAGGCGATCAAGGTATCTTCATTCTAAATATCGCTCAGATGTCGATGCTTCTATTCAGACTAATCCTCTGCCGGTCCTTAATTATCCCCACTGCAGCGCTATACAGTGCGCTTCTCCTAGTCCCCACCAGGCATCTAATTTGACGACATTTGACGATAGCTGTCACTAGTGTTGGTAGAGGGGTAATACATTCTTTGCGTTGCATAAAAACATTCTTCTTGCAATGATATTCGTAAGGATACCCTCGAGAAAATTGTTAAGACCATAAGGAAACTCAGCACAATGTTTCTTGAGCTTTGAGATACACTATTGTCCCCAGGCTTAATTTTTATTCACAACATTATACTGAATTGATAATGGGATGATCCACAAGTGTTGTGGTTGGGTCAAGCCTGCACCTGGCAAGCCTTCCCTGGACGAGCCTTCCTAGACAATCTCTTTCCAAAAACAAACTCTTTTCCAAAAACTTTCCTCCTCGGGGATCTCTACCCAACACTGAAATGATAATTGTTCCCAACTCAAAGTCCTCCTCGGAGATCTCTACCTAAAACTGAAACGATAAACTATAAACTTTAAACATGAAAGACAAACATGAGCATTTCTCCCAACAAAATGGCTTCCTTGGGAAACCCTTCACAGCAAAATGTCTTCCCTGGGCAACTCTTCCCAGTTCTGGAAAAGTCATGCCCAAACATTTTTCCCCAATGTGAATAAAAAGTCCCTAGCATAGTAGCATAGAATCTCTTCCCAAAAACAATCCCCAGGGCATTTATTCCCAACTCAAAGTCCTCCTTGGGGATCTCTACCCAAAACTGAAATGATAAACTATAAGCTCTAAACATGAAAGACGAATATGAGCATTTCTCCCAGCAAAACGGCTTCCTTGGGCAACCCTTTACAGCAAAATGTCTTCCATTGGCAAATCTTTCCAGTGACTGGACAAGTCATCCCTAGGCATTCTCCCCAATGTGAATAAAAGTCCCTAGCATAGAAGCACCATCAGGTATATGACACCGAGAATTAAATCAATTTACTCAACAGCAACATGAGTTAAGAAAGGCTTAAGTAGATTTCGCGCGTAGAACGGGGGGTTGGGAACGGATGGATCCGTTCCCAACCCCAACCCTATGCATTCTAGTGGTAGTCTGAATCCACACCAACAACATCGATCCCTTCTTTACTCATCTGTTTTGGGTTACGTGCCCAACATTCAACCAAATTTTGTAAACCTCAACGCAAGTGCGTCCTCTGATGCATGTCTCTTCAACAAAGCACATTCCATATCCCCACTTTTAACGAAAAGTCCCTCCCCCCCTGCAAGACGTAGCGAACGGTGCAGTCTACTTTACCAATGCGACGGAGCCTGGTGAATAAAGACCTTACTAAGTAAGCTCAAGGGCCTCGTACGAAAAATCGTTCGGGACAAACGATTTAACAAAATTAGCAACATTTTGGCGCATTTAAAAAAGCGATTTACCACATCCAAAATGTACCAATGATACTTCGAAGCTATCGTAAATTTGCATATGAAACAGAAAGAAACCGTTGGCGATTATAATGATCTGGTGCAGGGTCTCTTAAGCGGAGTTAGACATGCCCTAGAAGAGAAGTACACCGCCAGATATATGACCGAATTACTTGTGGCTCCTGTTGTAGAAAGCCAAATCATGATGAATCCGGTAATAGATTGTGCCCTTGACGCGTTTATCAGGGATTCAGCGGACGAGATGTCGATTTTTTCAGATACCAGGAACCCTAAGAATCTCAGTGAGACTTTTGAGTACGCCCTTCAAACAGACATATGCCGAAAGGTCTAGGACCTCGTCCTATCAAATTTCTCGGGGTAAAGAGAGTACTCAAGAACATCCTCGTTTTCCAAGCCCTTTTTCAAGGCAGCTGGAGAAAACTGATAAGGAAAGGAGGAAAGTTGTAGCCAATCCCGTGGTAACAGCAAGCGTAATCTATCCGCAACCTCATGTTCTTTAGAAGTCATCCCACAATACCAGCCACCCTATCCCGCAGTCTACCGACAGACACAGAATTCTGTCCCACCATATCAGAAATTCTCTCCAGGTTTATCCCCAATATCCACTCCAATACGTCTTTCCTGTCTCTGTTCCTGAATTCTGTCCCACTATATCAGCAATTCCCTATCCCCAATATCCACTCCAATACGTTTTTGCTCCAAACATGGCCCAACAACCGCTTCAAGGTCCTTCGAACCAAGGCACTCTTAACTGGACCAACGAACCCAAACGTTTAGGGCACGCGACACACCCAAGGTATCGTTGCCTGGACTCCAAATGACTAGTAGAGTTGACCTCTCCCGAATTTAGGGATCAGAAATCTAGTTTCCTCGTGGACCCAGGGTCAGACACTAATCTAATAAAGCTACGCGCTTTACGCGAGGAACTAATCGTAGATACTTAAAATTCCACCCTTATTACGGAAATAACAAACCACCGGGTGAAGACCCTCGGGACAAATAAAATTTCGATCTTCGAACCCTTGTCGAGTTCCGTGTAGCACGGAACTCTTTTCAAATTTCTCCAGACGGGATTCTGGGAGTAGGCTCAAATTTCTTGTAGACGTAATTCGTTAGTCACCGTTTCCGTTTTTAAAATAAAAGCGAGAACTAGACAGCCGATTGCTATAGACTTTAGTAACACTGAGCTGCCTCTAGGTTACCTGCTGTGAATTTACACACCCGAAGGAACTTATCTGGGCGATGCCGCAGTTTCCAAAAATAATGGCGTATGTGTTGCTATGGCGATATGGCCTGTGACCTTGAGCCATCCAACTGGATGACTTATGCTAAGAATCCTGGAGCTAGGCTACTAAGGTGGCGACTCAGACTCCAGGATTATCAATACAGGTTTGAGTACAAACAGGATAAGTTGAACCTCTCCAGGGCGCGCGAAAGAAACTTCCATCACGAGATCCTCTTCTTTCAAACGAACAAAATCCCAACCCCCTCCTATTGAGCAGCCATTTGCATCAAGTGAAACCATCCCAAGGCCACGAGGAACAACCCGAGGAACTTAAGCGAGAAAGGACACTGATAAACAAATTCTTTATAAATGAGTTTTTCTCATAGTTAAATCGACTTTTCGGACCAAAAATGATTTACAATTGTCTTTAAAGCCATTTATATACTTCAAGATTTATCTAACATAAACAATAGAGATTGTTAATAACAATTTAATTAAACAGGTCTCTTAATCGGCCGTTTCCTCGTAGAAAAAAATGGTTTTTTCTTCAATTATTATTGTAGTGACATTTGTTGCGATGACTTACCAACGAAATTAAATAAAAAATAATTTATGTGATTGTTATAAACAATTTTTTAAATGAAACTAAGATTTATCATTTTTACATGTAAAAAGGACGATTTTTCCACTGAAATTATCCGACAATAGGCTAACATTGATTTCAAAATTCGATATGGGACACTAAATAACAATTTCCGTTATTGTTAATAACAATTTAGATAACAATCTGTGATAATCTGCGGTTGGTCGTAGAAAAAAGTGATTTTTTCTTCAATCATTTTTGTGATAATCTTATTTGTGGTAGTGAATCAAAGAAAAAATCGATGTTCATAATAATAATGAGATAATTATAAAAAACTTAAAATAAATAATTACGAATTAGAACTCGAATCATTCTTGGATACGAAATGTTCTATTAGTTCATCGAATTCTTGATCCAGTTCAACTTCAACTTTTTCCCATTCAGGTTTCAAGGATGCAATGAAAAGATCTGAGGAATCAAAGAGTTTGTGAATTAGGTCGTGCATAGTATGCAATCGAGAGATTTTTTGTGTGTTGAACTGTCGAATGTACTTGTTACTTGCCTCAGAAGCTTCTTCGGAATACATGCCAATTGGCAGCATAAAAGTCTCTATAACTTTTCCCCCATGTAGCAGTATTTTGTGAACTGCAGAAGACATATAGTACCATGGATATAAGCTCACATACAGTTTTGCTGTCCTAAAAGCATACTCGTTGAAAAAGAGAGGATTTTTTCTGCTACTAGCTTACATTTGTAGTATGTTTCTAAACATTTTAATCAGTTCTTTATTTACTCCAGTTATTTCTGCCACATTCTAATCAGTTCTTTATTCACTCCAGTTATTTCTGCCACTAGATCAATATCCGAGAAAAACCTGCGAGCCGTATTACCACAATTAGAGTTGCCAGATCCTTGACTTGGTTGATCAATTATTAACCCTATCTTCTTTTGAAATTCGTTGCAAATTTTTTTCTTAACTTCTTTCATCGTTTCCTTATCCTCTTTCTTGGATATACTCCATTTGCAGGTTTGTAACCGATAAGCAATATGGAGTATACACTCCATGAACCTCATCCAGTCATGCAAAGTAGAAAGACCAAATTCAAAGTTGGAGACGATTTCTTCCTTCTGCTTTACACGCTCCAGATCTGTCATTTGTGATGGTATTGCTTTACAAATGTAGCAAGTAGAAAATGATGAAGTATCAGTGAGAGCTGTGCAAACTTTTCCATCCAACATAGTTAGCTTCATTTTTGTTGTAACTATGCACACACCATTAGTCGTAGTAATTGTTGTTGGTCTAAGCTTCTGAACTTGAGTCTGAATATTTTTGATTTCCGATTTTGTCAATTCCTTTGTTTCCTTTGCATATTTAATCATGATAGGTATACAACGTTTTGGCGAGGAACTATGAGGATTCATCCAAATTGTTTCTTCCGTGTGCTTTACCTTCAACCATATTGGCACCATTGATGCTGTGAAAAAAGAGTCATCTGTCAAATCGTTGTTAATAAACTTCTTATTGTATTTTGCGTCAGTTGACAGTCCATCGATGCCATATTTTAATTTCAAAGTCTAAATAACTGATCTTTAATCTATTCTCTGAAATCGGTAGGCATAAATTCGGATCTTTGAAAAGACTTTGAATAGTGTGATCAATAAGAGACTGAATCTCAACCATGGCTCCTTCTTCCGATATTCGAATATTTGATGGACAACAATCTTTTCTAATCTCTAATACATTAACATAGGAAGGATAAATGTCAGCCTTTCTTTCTTTGGCCTGTAAATGAATAGTATTATATTGATACTTTGATATCAGGCCAGTTGCATTAAAGCAAAAGCTTCTTCTGAAGAGTATGTCATACATGATTCGAAGTCAGATTTACCTGAAATGTTTAAATTTTCAATATCGTTCAAATTAAAAAGAATGACTGTAGCATTTACAATATTTTTCTTCCACTCTTTCTTAAACTTCGCAGAAATGCATCCTGTATCTCACTAGCCGTAAAACTCTCTTCAATGGACATTAATTTTCGTCTCTTTGTCGCAGCAGAAGCATCTTCGAACTTCGTATCAGAACTTATCCTTCATCCTTTTGATTTTGTCCCAGAAAATGTAATAACGAAGTCAGTGTATAGCCACTTTTCGAACCTCTTTCCATTCTAACTTTTTATACAAGATATTTTAAAATGACGCCAAAAGCAAATCATCTAAAGATAAATCAACGCAGCCTCTCCCAGTTATATAAACGAAAATTATGATTTCTCTTGTGAGAGCGCGTGCTCACCTAGCGGTGAACTAGGTTACTTGTTCTTTATTTGTTTTTAATGGAGTTACGTACAAAACAAATGAAAGATAAGTGACTCCTGAAGACGCAAGTACAGCGTTATTGCACCTTATTTTCACTTGTTATTTTTTTGTATTTCATGAAGTTACGCATAAAGCAAATGAAAGATAAGTGACTTCTAAAAACGTAAATATAACGTTATTGCACTCAACTGCTTAATTTTAAATCATCTTTAATGAAAATGGTTCATATGAATGCAATCAAGATTACCACAACAATGCTTGTTATAGACATTTTGCAGTAAAAATTGTTATTGACGATTACGCAAATTGTTATTTATTGTCCCATATCCAATTTTGGAATCACTGTTAGTTTATCGTCGGATAATTTCAGTGGAAAAACCGTCCTTTTTACTTGTAAAAATGATAAATCTTAGTTTTGTTTAAATAATTGTTTATAACAATAACATAAATTATTTTTTATTTAATTTTTTTGGTTAGTCATCACAATAAATGTCATTCCAATAATAATTGAACAAAAAACCATTTTTTTCTAAGAGGAAACGGCCGATTGGGAGACTTGTTTAACTAAATTGTTATTAACAACCTATATTGTTTATGTTTGATAAGGCTTGAAGTATATAAATCAATTTTACTATGAGAAAAACTTATTTATAAAGAATTTTTTTATAAAAATGTTTATAAAAACAGTAATTTTTATTAGTGATCTTAAGTTTTTTGACCAGGGTAATTAATTTAAGAGTTTAGATGTAGACCAGTAGACAGACAAAATTAACATCTAAACTCTTAAAAAAACAGTAATTGTTAACTTATGCTAATTTTTTGTACAAATTATGACTCTTATGAAAAATGTTAGCAACTAGCGTGAAGCAAACAATTTTTTCTATGAGAAAAAAACACTAATAAGAATTTATTCATAAAAATTGTTTATAATAATTAAGTTAAATATTATTAGAAATAATTATGTACTATGAATGCAGGTGCAATAATTCAGGCCGATAATGAGTTTCTATCAGTATTTTTTCTTGAAATAAAAATTCACAAAGCTGAAATGGCCAATTTTGTCACTTTAATTGTTTATATATTTTTGCTCTGTGAAAAAATTAAAAAATAGCAAACCACTGTTCTTTAAAAATCTAATGCTGACCATTTCTGTACAAAAAACTATTAAATCGGTTAAAAAACGCCACCTGTGAGCGATTATGTACAGTAAATTCCTATTTCAGACCACTGTGCGGCCACGAAATCTCCAGTGGAAAGCGATGAATCCTCTTTACCGGAGGAACAGTCGTCCAAAAGTGGAGAAAGTGATGATTCAGACCCTTCTGTGTTTCGAAAGGTCCATAGTTTTCCGCCAGTCTAAAGCCACCCCTAGTAGTGAGAAAAGAACACCCTCGCCAAAAAAGTGCGCCACCGCGAAAGTGCGGACACTTACACGGATGTTTATGTGTATGGTGCATGCAGCTACAATGGAAGTGGAGAACCAAGAGCAGGAATAGGTATCTGGTTTGGGCCAGATCATCCCTTAAATGTTTTTCAACCATCAAAAGGTTGGCAAACCCTCGGAAACGAGATGGCGGATTAGCTGGCCCACGAAGGTATCGAGAAGTTAACATACTCCGATCCTGACGACCAGGATTCAGAAGAGGACCCATTGCACCAACAAGTGGCGGTTGCTGTTCCACCACAGCCTGCTGGTAGTGTTGACAGTGACTCTAAGCAAGAAGACCATATAGACGCTGAAATAGAAACCACCCAATTAAGGAATGATCTTCAAAAATCGATTAGCAACTTCAACACGTCATTGAAGAGTCATGGCATTGATCCAGAGGATTTTAGCAATTTCAGCTTCGCTTGGATCCGAAAGAATGGACGAAGAACATCGTCCAGAGTGTCCAATCGTTTCTGAAGACGGAGCAGACAAGGAACTCCTCAAAGACTTAGTGTTCCACGATCCATGTGGGGAAGACAATGACGATACGTTTACTGAAAGAGTTTGACAGTTTTTGGGTGACCATGATCAAGACCATGACCATGACCATGACGATGACCAAGACCGTGAATAACCAAGACCATGTTCATGACCATGACAATGAACATAAACATGACCATGGCTACGACCATGACCATGAGCATGTCAATGACCACGACCATGACCAAGATCACAACCATGACAATGAGTAAGACCATGACCATGACCATGACCACGACCATGGCCGTGACCATGACCATGGCAATGAACATGACCGTGACCATGACTATGGCAATGAACATGACGATGACCATGAACATGACCATGATTACGACCAAGATCATGCCCATGACCATTAGGGTGGCAGTTATTTCAGCGATGTCGGAATTTTTCATCCCCCCTCATTCAAAACTTTCAGGGTAAAAAAAAATAATTTTGTGTAAAATTTGAGGAAGATTGGATAATATTAAGCCGTGCCACAGAGCAGTTAAATATTTAAATTTATTTTTGAGCCCATTTTACCTAAATATTCATAACTTTTTTTCAAATAACCATAAATGTATCAAACTTGGCACAGTTTTTGTACACAACTTAATTGTTTTCATTTTTGCAAAGTTTTGACCAAATTGATGTTTTCACTAGAAGTACCACTTCTAGTGAAAACTTCCATTGCTCGATGACCTTGAACATGACCAAGACCGTGAACAAGACGATGGCCATGAACATGACCATGACTAAGATCATGATCAAGGCCATGACCAAGACCATAACCATGAAAATGAACATTTACATGAACATGGCAATGACCATGACTATGACCATAACTATGACCATGACCATGAAGATGACCATGAACATGACCATGACCGTGAACATGACCATGACCGTGACCATGAGCATGGACATGGGCATGACCATGAACATGACCATGACTATGACCATTGTCACGTCTCGAGCTATGGTTGGGCTTTGGTAAAAGAGTGACAGAAAATCTCTCACTTAGAGGCAAAATTAGCTGATTAAGTTAGCTTGATAAGGCCTGACAATTTATTATTTAAATGGGATCGTCGTCACTTATCGAATCTATGGGATTCGTGTTAATTCAATAAATAGGGAACTAGACATGAATTATCTTGTATAACATATTCATTAATTATAGATTTCAGGCACAAGACAATAATGTTCAATAGTATCAATAACTTACGTTACCTTCCTATTTGGAAGGGCAAGAGAAGAATCAAGGGATGTGTGGTCACGTATCCGTGATGTATCCACTTGATAGTTTGTTGGTAAGGAATGCGAAGTCACGTAGCAGTGTAGAATCCACTTTCAGTTCGTTCCCGAAAGTTACACTTTTATTGGAATACGACTAAGTTCGACAGTACTAGAGAATTGAAGGGAACCCGTTCTGAGTGTTATTATTCGAATAACTTGCACCAGTATGTCTCGCAAAAAGTAGAATCGGCACGTTCGTTCACTAATAATAGAATGAATACCGATTCATAGATAGGTATACCGATAGACTCATCGATTGAGATTGATAATCGGTAAAGGGTTGATAATTAAGTAATGTTAATTATTTTCTCTTGTCCTTTTGTTTATGTCTGTTCCTAGTCTTATAGATATGGATAAGTGTATATTCTAAAAATGTTATACTTCTAAAATAGAGTATCCTGTGTGGTATTTAAAACACTCGTATTAGAATATACACTTATGTACATAATTGTTAAGTTGGAATCGATTATACATATTGTGTATGACTATTTTCTGTGTGAAGACGTATTCTGACATACCGGCCTCGCGAGCAACCTCTTTGGCTCCACGCATGTATAATTAATTAACTACTTCCTGGCGCTTACATGTGGCTGGCAGTAAACTGACTTACCCACTATAATTAATTATGTTACAGAATAAAATAAATTAGAAAATTGATTGTGATGTAACAGTCACCTCCCCTTAAAGTTTTCATCGTCCCTGATGAATTCGCCAACTATTAATGATTGACATATGTTGATTTCATTTTGATGCAGATATTATTTTGATAGAATTTACGGTAAGATTTTGGCTAAATTTTTGTGATAGTGGTGTGTTTTATAGGTATAGAATTAGTTTTTGCCTATTTGTGTATGACAATTCGAAGTTTTCTGGTATTGTGCCAAATTTTGATCGTATTGTGTAAATTATGTTCTGCATCCTCGGTGGCTAGCAAGGTTTACATTCCATAAGAATGTTACTTGTGTCATCAGAATTTTGAACTCTACTTGAGGGCAGCTGAACATCTGGATCGTGAATTCTTGCAGTTTTCTTCTCGTGATGCACAGTGATCGGTCTAACTCTTCCAACGCGACCACGCTTCTTCTAGAAGATTATTGCTTGAATAACAATTTGCCGCTGTTCTTAGTGATGAATCGCCGTGAAGAAAATACCCCTGATAAGCATTAATTATTATTGCTAAGTGTGCGATTTTGTATTTCTTCTGGGAGTACGATGAGATGAAATAGTGCGAGAAAAGTCTTCAGTGTGGCTATGTCGGAAATCCTTGACGAGTTGCTAGGTCTTCTGCAGACGGAAAATTCGGGTAGTGCTTCGGGATCACTGTTAATCGATTCTCGTGCTGATTCTTGACATTGGATTCTCGTGACGAATTTCGTGACGCGATTTGTGACTTCGATCTTGCGTTTTTTGAATCCGGAACACAAGTTATGAGTCAGCCAGAAGATTTAGTTTCGCGTGCAACATTGAGTTACGTAGCTGCATCATCTCCATATATCCCCAGATATCGAGGGCTGTCGCGGAAGTGAAGGAACGGTTAGGAATTTTTCAGTTCGCGTTTTGGAAGATTTCTCCTGAGAAAGCGATTCCTTTACTGTCGCGAGTTTTTTGACTATTTGGTTTCCGAAGCGGACTTTAAAGTGATTCGTAAAGTAGATAGACGGCGAGGTGTTGATTCGCGCTTCCTCTTTGGAATTGAGGAAGGAAAATCTTTTCTAGTGTTCCCCTTTTCAAAGCGCGTAGTTTTCATATGGATTTTTTGTGATGTAGATGAGGTTTGTGTGTATTTGCAATCCTCCTCTTCTTCCTTTTCTTATTTTGTTTTGATATCACTATTTTTTCTCTTATTAATGTGCATTTTTCTTTTGCAGTCGCCCAGAGACGCCTCCCAGTTTTGGCGCTGATGACGAAAGTGTACGTGTTTTTAGCGAATCTCATTCTCTGGGCACGGGTGGCTGAGGACCTGCAGGTGTGAAGCTGGACCATCTTGAGGCGTCTCCAGGCATGGAGCCTCGTCCCGGTTGCTCCCATTGGGAGTGCGGTGATTTGGAAGCACCAGGTCGCCTCACTCTTAAGTCGGAATTATATCATGCTCGGAGGGAGGTCTTCCAGCTGACCGAGGAGCTGCACGGACTGATGTGCGCGAACTTTTCTCCACCAGCGTCACCATCAGCTTCGCCGCCGGCTCAGTGCCCGGATACGCCACCTCAGCGCCCGGATACGCCAGGCGTTCCGCCGGTTTCCTTTGGAAAGGAATTGGACGCTTCGAGCAGAACCTCTTGATTTTCCGTCCACTTCCCGGGGCAGGGTGTTATGTGCTCACGACGGAGTGTCCTCGGCATGTCTGGGGTAAATCTCTTAATTGTTTTGATTTTGTTTTGTTCATTTACTTATTCCCCCATTTTGAATTATTTTTTTGGTTTTCGTTATTTGTGTTGCTTTTTATAGGAATTTGAACAGTGAGAAGCGATTCTGCCCCTGTGGTCGGTTCGTCCAGATGACGTCCGTGACGCAGCCGTGCTTTTGTGGCTTTGTTCTGCGAGATTTCCCAGGTAATTTTAATATTTTCATTTACTTATGCATATACATATATACCTACATACGCATAAGATTTCCCCTTTTTTCCATTTGTTATGCATATTAGACAAATATATATTTTGTTTATTTGTTTGATTCCAGTGAATACGCCGATCCCCAGGCGGACTCCGGAGATGGTTCCAGATTCTTCAATCTCTGCTCCGAGTCCACTGGTCAAACCCGTCCTGATGGAGCCAAAACATGAAGTTCTGTGGTTGGACGAAGAGTGGAAAGAGTCTGACAGTTAGATTATGTCTTTCTTGTTAAGTTTTTCTTTAATGTAATTTAATGTTAAGTTGTGATTATATTTTATTATTATTTTGAAATGTAGATGTTGCAGTGAAGTTGATAGTATACTTATTTTATAATTCAAGTGTTGTAATATTTTCTTTGGGTTGAATTTTATAATAAATATTTTTAGTTGTATATCCTTATAATAAATTAATTATTGTGTTTTCCATTTATTATCTCTATCCCGCACTTGTCAGAAAACTCAATTTCAAGCACTTCTGATATAAGTTAACTAAATTTTAATGTATGCGTGGAACTAAATTCATTCCTAAGACCTTTAATTATTGTTCCATAATTTGCAAATGTCTGGAGTTCCCATGTACTTGAAATTAGAATCTTCTCTAACAGTGTGTCACACTTAGTATATAGATTATACATACTCATAAACATACATACTTGCGCATTCACACATGTACGTACATTCACAAATACATACACATGCATAT
>JBAGKK010521736.1:0-13174 GCA_037177015.1 Euceroptres primus
CGCGTATATAGTCTCTGAACGTACAAAAGTAAATGCGCAGAGAGTCGTGATGTAAACAACGTCTGGCGACCCTGACTCCCCGAGCGATGGCGCCGTCGCGGGACGCTCAGGGGCGAGAGACAGAATCAGTGAAACGTGAACGACCATGACGGTGGTTTTCGATTCAGGGGCTTTCGATTCGGCGACGAGTGTATATTCCCGATCCTAAATAAAATTCCCGGGTTTTCCCGGTAAAATAAAAGTCCCAAGTTTCTCGTTTTTCCCGATTTCCCGGTCCGCAAGACTCCCTGTTAATGAATTTTGTTCATCTTGTTCATTGAAACATTTTCTACAATTCTGTTCGTTGAATTTTATTAAAAATAATTTGTCTATGATTTGTAAAATAAACATATTGTGTACAGTCTATAGTTATAAACAAATTATTTTTAATAATATTCAATGAACAGAATAAGTGTAGAGAATATTCCAATGAACGAAATGAGCTATTGTTCATATTCAAATTGGATAAAAATTACGAATGTTTAGTAAGATTAAAAGAAAAACATAAAATGTCAAATAACGATTATTAAACAAATAATTGTGACCCAAATTAATTTTTCCTAAGAAATGTATTACTGCCTCTTCCAAAGTGCATTGAAATTAATTTTGGTTCGTTTTTTCCTGCTTCTATAAACCGTTCTTTAGATTGAGGTTATGTCAATTAAGGGATCGAGCATCTTTAATTATGATTTTTTTTCCTATCTGGAACAAGAAATAAATATAATTTTTTAATAATAGATTTGACAATTTAACGGTTACAGCACAAAAATGTATTGTTTAACTTTAAAAAATGTAGTTGAAACGTTTTTTAAATCTGAGTAAATTTGATGAAATAATGAGTGAATAGAACATTGCGAACACAATAAAAAAGAATATTCAAAATTTTTCCACCTTTTCACTGTGTAATAAAGTAAATTAAAAGTTTTTTAAATAGCGATAAAAAATTTTTAAACCATATTCAAAACTTTATTTTTAAAACATAAAAAAAACAAATTAATGATAGTTGACAGCAATCGCCATTTTTGAATGTAATTCAATTTTTTCTTGAAAAAAAAGCTTGAAAAACTGCGAAAAAAGGGGAATAGGGAAATAGGGGAAAAAAGGGAACAGGGGGCTGACTGTCATCCTTGAAAATTAAAAAAAAAATTATGAATCTTCTATAAAATAAGAACAAAGGAACTGAATGTAGATCAGGGGTTAAAATGTGGATTAGTGTCTTTTTCTGCATAATTATTGCAACCACTTTTGATATTTTAATTTTAAATGGTCCACTGTTAGTTCCACTAATCATTTTACACATTAAAAAAATAATTACATTAATTCACAACAAAAATCAACACTGATTCACATTTTCGAACCCTGACCCACATTTTGCCCTATATATTATATTTTGATATTTGTAAAATTCCTAACAAGATTTTTAGCTCAAAACCCAGAAACAATAACAATTGTCAACTGTTTATCTTTGATATTTGTGGAATGAGTCATTTTTTAAAATTAAAATTGTTATTATTTAATATTATAGTGTAAGGCAAAGGAAAAAAATCCGAATCAGAAGTTCAAATGAGAATTATTATTACTTTTGCCGTAAATAAATATAATTATAAACTACATTTTTGTGAAATCTTCAGTTTATTTGTTAAGCTAGACTTTTCACAAAAATTTAGTTTACAATTGTAGTTATTTGTGGCAAAAATAATAGTGAGTTACATTTGGACCCTTGATCTAGATTTCGTTCTTTTCCCTTATTTGGAATATTTTGCATAATGTAAATTCTACGATTGCGTGAAAAAAAATTATCTCTTTCCATAACTTAAGTTTCGGTTTGAGGTATAATAATGATTAGTGCCGGGACATATTCATTTTGTTTTGAATATTATCTAATTTTCCTATAGGGAAAGATTTCTAAAATTTATTACTTCTCAAGCTAAAAATGTTGAACTCTGCAAATTCTGCAATACGAACTAACAAAAACGAACTTGAACGTTAGTTTATATTAAGAAATCAAAATAAAAAAGGTCGTACATCTATCTTATGGGTGTCGTTTTCCGCGCTTGTTCTCTCTCATCCAGACTCTATTTTCATGATTTTACGTTGATAAATCGAGACGACCTTAAAGAATTCCAAATAGAAAAAAATACTATACGTAAAAATAGACTTATCTAAAAAAACTGTCTGATAATTGCTTAATTTTATCTTGCTTTCTAATAAAAAAATCAGTTTGATTTTTGTTGTTGAACTCATAGGTTTAAATAGGGCGAAATCAGTTTTCGTGATTAATCTTTATAGCTACTTAAATGAAAGTTGCTTCTGATGAAGACAGTTGACGTTTTGAAAATATGTTTTTATCAAGTACAAGTATAAAGTACAAGATAGGTGGACTTCGAACTTTTTAGAGTGATACTAGAGACGAACTACTAGAGAGTTGATCTATTTTTGTCAAACTTGACGATCGTCAGTCCATGACGTTGACGAAGACGAAATTCACGTAGAATCTATGTAATAAAAAATTTACACCTACCTCTTAATCTGCACTATTTGCCACAGAAAAGAAAACAAAAAGGTCCACGTGGGCGAACTATATTAAATTTACTTAAGACCTACGCAACAGTGGTGGGAGTAAAAACCTCAGATGACTTCTAGGTTCAGTACACTGAGAAAAAGGATTATTAGATCCAAAGAAATGCATTTAATTGATTCCATTTCTGTATATCAAATAATTGTTTATTCAATTTAATTAAAAATATTCTTAAAAGCAAGAAACTCGTACTTTAATTCAAAACAATCTTTCAGTTTTTGATATTTATTTACCCATGTAAAACAAAGAAATAATTTCTTTGCTTTTAAATGTGAGGGAATTAACTCAACTAAATCATTTTTTTGAACCTAAGAATCTAGTTTTCTTGAATCCAGTTTCCGCATCCGCACTAGGGTGGTCCAAAAATGTATTGCAAAATTTTTTTGTGGAATTTTCATGCGCTTACCCCTCCAAATTTATTGGAATCCCAAAAAAAAAGTAGATACGTATTTTTTTATTTTGAAATCAAGTGACATTTAGGGGTTTCTCAAAGCCCATAAAGTTTATCATGTATGTATTTACCATAAGAAAAAAAGACGTTTTTGTGATTTTGCGATAGAATCGTTAATATTAGGTCTTTTGAGCTGTACCTTGCACGTTTTTCTTCAGAATCAATCGCAGAATACAAGTCATTAATTACTTTTTGAATTTAACCCCCACAGCTTCTTTTACAGCGTCCCAAAAAAATCCCACAAATACAAAAATGAGATATCGCGCTTTATTGGTGTTTAGTTTTATTTTTTTCGGTTCTTCTTTAAACAAATTATTTTTAGTATGTAAGATATTATTTTTAAAAGATATTTTGCTGTTTGTTAAATTGTTTAAACCATTTATTATTGTTTATAGCAATATTATCTTAGAAAGAGCTAGAAAATTACGAGTTTTTACAGATTTTTCAACTTTTATTCACTTCCTACAGTTATAATGAGATAATGATTAATGAAAATCATCAAAAGTAATTATTTAAACAATGTATTGATTATAACAAGCTTTAACCTAAAATTAAACTAGAAAAATGTGGTTTCTCCTAAATTTTCAACTTTTATTCGATCCTACAGTTATAATGAGATAATAATGAATGAAAATCATCAAAAGTAATTATTTAATCAATCTATTATTATTTATAACAAGCTTCACTTAAAACTAAGCTAGAAAAATGTGAGTTTTTCCCAAATTTTCATCTTTTATTCGGCTTTCATTTACGAACAAGTAATAAATAAACATCAACCAGAATGATTGTTTAAATAATATTCGATTCTTATTTTTTCTGAATGAAGTATTCTTTAAAAAATTTTTAATATAAAAGATATACAGATGGAAACAAAGGATAGAATAATTAGGAGTAGTTCGGAGTAGTGGGTCAGTAAATAAAGTTTAAAACTTTTGTTTCGGATGAAAACACGGAGTTTATTGTAGGACCCAAAATATTTTAAAAATTACATCATTTCGAGAGAAAAGGTAGATTATTACAGTCAGGGAATTGCTTCTGATACTCTTTTACTACTTGTAGTACAAAACTGTTTCTGACTTTCATCTCTGGTAATAAGGGAATTAAAATCAGACATCAATTTGACACCTCGTTCTGCCAAGTCGTTGACAACTTTTAAATTCCTGGTGCCAGTCGCACAAAAGGTGCAGAAATAGATTTCTGGCGAATAAAGGAGTCTATGAATCCATAATTCCATATTCTATAGGGATAAAGGCACAGCACCAAAATTTCCCGGTAACACTAACTACTTGTAGGAAAAATTATATTTAATACAATCCATATAGAAAATTTTAAAAATATTTCAACTTTCTAGTTTTATTTCAGCAAATACATAATATCAATACACAAAAAGAAATTTAAAAACAAGGATCTCTATTGATGTTTGGTTATTACATGTTCGTAAATGAAAGCCGAATAAAAGTTGAAAATTGAGAAAAAACTCACATTTTTCTAGCTTAGTTTTAAGTGTAGCTTGTTATAAATAATAATAGATTTATTAAATTAATTACTTTTGATGACTTTTATTCATTATTATCTCATTATAACTGTAGGATCGAATAAAAGTTGAAAATTTGGGAGAAACCACATTTTTCTAGTTTACTTTTAGGTAAAGCTTGTTATAATTAATACATTGTTCAAATAATTACTTTTGATGATCCTCATTCATTATCTCATTATAATTGAAGGATCGAATAAAAGTTGAAAATTTGGAGAAAAATCACAATTTTCTGGTTTAATTTTAAGTGAAGCTTCTTATAAACAATAATAGATTGTTTAAATAATTACTTTTGATGATTTTCATTAATCATTATTTCATTAAAACTGTAGGAAGTGAATAAAAGTTGAAAAATCTGGAAAAAACCGCAATTTTTTAGCGCTTTCTAAGATAATATTGCTATAAACAATAATAAATGGTTTGAACAATTTAACAAACAGTAAAATATCTTTAAAAAATAATATCTTACATACTAAAAACAATTTGTTTAAAGAAAAACTGAAAAAAATAAGACTAAAGGCCAATAAAGCGCGATATCTCATTTTTGCACTTGTGGGGTTTTTTGGGACGCTATAAAAGAAGCTATGGGGGTTAAATTCAAAAAGTAATTAAGGACTTGTATTCTGCGATTGATTCTGAAGAAAAACGTGCAAGATACAGCTCAAAACACCTAATATTAACAATTCTATCGCAAATTCACAACGTCTATTTAAAAATAGAATTTTTGCATACCTTCTGGAAGTGGATGATTAGAAGGTTGATAAATTCGTAAAGTGTGTGTGTGTGTATGCTGTTGTAAACTAGGCTTAGAATAGTAAAGTTTAATATGAGCAAAATACTTTGTACGTAAGTTAAAATTTCTGTACATTAATGTATGTAAGAACTGTCCTTATGGGATTACCCTTGGACAAATAAATATCAATCAATCAATCTTTTTTCTTATGGTAAATACATGTTAAACTTTATGGGCTTTGAGCAACCCCTAAATATCAATTAATTTCAAAATAAAAAATACGTATTTACTTTTTTTGGGATTCCAACAAATTTGGGGGATAAGAGCATGTAAATTTAAAAAATAAATTTTGGACCACCCTATTCCGCACTCAAAGAAATATTTATTTGATTCGAGAGTTCGATTCTTAGAATTGACCAGGGCGTATTTGAACCAGGTAATTTATTTGTATACGATTTATTTTTTATACAACCAAAAAAATTGTTTGATCTGAAGAAATATATCTTTGGGCGTATTCAGCTCAACAATTTACATATTTGAATCAAAGAAATATTCTTTGATTCAAATATTCTTTTTTCTCAGTGTGTCAATATGATGGAGTAATTTTATTGATAATAATTGAATGAGTTAAGGACATGTAGCTCTTATCCGATCCCTACCATATCGGCATTTTTTCAATAAACTGAAGTTTACACGAAATAAGATATTGAGTTGAAAATTTGGGGGAATTAAATAAAAGGCATTAAGGAAGGTTTATCTGGTCTTAAGTTTTCAAAATTGCAAAAAAAATTGTTTCAAAATTTTTTTTGCTATTACAAATATGTAAGATCAGATAAACATTCCTTAATTCTTTTTATTTAGTTCCCCAAATTTTCAATTCAACATCTCATTTCGTGTGGACTTAAGTTTGTCGAAAAAAATATACCGATAAGATAGGAATTTACTAGTAGGACAAACCCTTAACTTTGTAATTATTTCCAAAAAGGACAAGAAAAAATAACAAACTGACAGTTTGGGTCATAAGTATTTATTTAACAATAGTTATTTAGCACTTTATCTTTTTTCTTAAATATTGTTTACAAATTGTAACTTTAATCCGATTTTAATGATTGATAGCTCATTTTCTTCCTTAAAAAATTCTCTAAAATTCTACTCGTTGGTTTTTATTAACCCCTTCAGTGGAATTAACGCAACACTGAGTACATTTTTTTATGCTCTATAAAATTTTATAACACAAAGTTAAACGTAGAAATTCTGCTGCCACTGAAGAGTTTAAAATTAATTCTGCTGTTTCAATCGTAAATTAATCATTTTAATTAATTTTTCACATGATAAAGGAACATCGAAGAACATCAGTCCTCTATTGAAAATTTAATTAAATTATTAATTTATGAATACAACTGCAGAATATAAATTGTCCAAGGGACCGTTCAAGTATTACGTGACGCTTTTGGTATACTCCTGTCTCTGTCAGTTGTACGGAAATCATATTTCCATCCTTCTCACAATCGCGTTACGTAATACTTGAACAACCCCCAATGGTCAACTTGGTACATGCTTTGAAGGAAGAAAATGAGTTATTGAACATCAAAATTAAATAAAAATTACAATTCGTAGATAAGATTGAAAAAAAACAGTGTTAATAAATAATTAAGACTCGAAATAGAAATTGCCTATGTTAAGCATTTCTACCTGTTCCAAATTTTTTCAAATTTATTAATCTATCTATCTTTTATAAATCGCTATTTAGATTAAAGTTATACCAAAGGATCGAACCTCCATAAGCCGAGATACCAGACGGGGGGAATATTATCTGAAAAAATCTAAACCCAGGTCAGGAAAAACTACACCTGTCGTTCGGAATGGATCTGAACGCCACCTTTATTCGCGTTTCGTGAGCTTGGAGGAGTTCATCGTCGCGCAGGTAGATTCCATCGAGATCGGTAAACTCTACAAAATCCATAAAGATTCCGGAATTCAATTGCATTGGCCAATGAAAGAGGCATATCGACCGGCCGGCCGGTACGTAATGGTCCTACTATCTTTTCAGCAAATATCGTTCATTCAAGAGACGATTCGCGGATGAAGCTTCACTTTTATATTTTATCTTCTGGCTTCTGGCCATTTAAAAAGTCTTTAAATGTGAGCGTGAGAGGTCGGAGAAATTCTTTGGAGAAATCGCACGTGAAGATTACAAGAATTACAATTTTTTGGAGAAATTGCACGTGAAGATTACAAGAATTACAATTTTTTGGAGAAATTGCACGTGAGGATTACAAGAATTACAATTTTTTGGAGCATCAAATTTGAATTCAACTTTTCAATTTCTTAGTTCATAGTTTATATAAACTGTAGAACAAGATTGACAAATATCGAGGCGCAGGAATATTCCTCAAAATCCACTTGACGTAATTTTCATTTGACCAAAATTCATGATATTCGAATAATCGAATAGTCATTTGCCATAATTTTTATTTTGTAGAATTGTCATTTCATTTAATTTTCATATTAAAAAATTAGGTTAAAGGGCAATTGGAAAACATATAAATTTATAAATTATGACAAAGGACTATTTATTAAAAAGATGTATTTGTTTCGATTTTAATTGTTCCTAAATCGCAGGTAAAAAGTAATAAACTAAATTTTTAAGAAGACTGGAAACCACCTGACGAATTTTGATATTCAAAAAAATCTCTAGATGAACACAAAAATACCACACAAAAATGAAACACAGTGACAGTACTGATCTTAAAGGCTCCATGGAACTATAAAAAAGGTTGGAAAAAGAAATATTTTTGATTTAACGTAATTCAATTCCATGGCACCTTAAAGAAATTGAGTTCGTGTTTTCTCTGATCTAAAGCATGTAATTGAAAGTTAATTTAAAGGGATGCAATTTTTATTTTAATTAGTCGCTAAAAATGATTAATGAAATTAATGAAATGATCAAAAATCCTTTTTATTTTGTTGACAAATTATGCTACAGAATCTTCAAGTTGTTAATTGCATTCATCGTTAATCATAATTTCATAAATGGTTATTTGCTATAGTATACAGAACAAGTCCTTTCTTTAACGTTATTTGCTATATTTATTTTAAAAAACTAACTATATAAAATGTCTACACCTATTTTTCACAATTCCGAAAACAAAACCCAGAGAAAAATCCTATTTAAATCCAGAAAATTTCACATATGTCTATACCAAATAATATTATAATAATATTGTAGGAATTATAGATTTAATTTTAAAAAATTTTTTGAGATAAATAAGATTTTTTTCAGGTTTAGAGATAAAAAATATGATATTTCTCTGTGTCATTTATCATAAAAATATAAAACAAAGTATCGATTTTCCAGTACTGGTCGGTTCCGAATAGACGCACTACTCACAGTCGTCATCAATGGCAAATACGAGGATAACATTTGTCGCAACGGGAGCATTCGTGGAATCCGCCAGTTTTTTTCCTTGCAATTCTTAATGCTAACCTGAAAAAAATGCATCCATCTTTTAAAGGGCGAAGAAACTGCAAAGCAGTACAAATTCGTCGGCATAAAAAAATTGATATACGGGAAAATATCACAAAATTGTAGTAACCAAGGAAGGAGTTTGAATTTTACGTTTATCAAGACACTTTGTATTTTCGTATCTTATTGGCTGAGTTCCATATTTTGTTAAAATACAAGGGACCTCAACGTCATAACTCAAGGCCGTTTCTTGATTACTTTGTGACATTTTGCCTCTCCCATTTCTCCAATAAAGATCCCATTAATTGCTTTCAATATTGATGAATTAATATTTTATTTAACTCTATTTAATAAAATATTTCATTTATTTCTATTGTTATCACTTAGGATTAAAAATGTAACATCAAAATTCACCAAGGGTCTAATCAAAATGTGTGTCATTAGCTCTCACAATCAGTGAAAATTACGAGAAATATTTTACTTTTTTGATTCGCCGTTTGGTAAATTAATGTTCATCAGAAAACGAAGTATAATTAGTGACTCTACAGATTTTTCTATTAATTAATAATAAAAATAGAATACTATTTGGAAATTACTTTTTTTTCAGACTACATTTTCTGACAGAAGCAGTGAATATGAAAATATTCTAGATTACTTACTTACAGAGTTTAGCTTAAAGAGAAGAAAAGAAAGAAAATAGGGATTCCCCTTGGCTTTTTTTTCACACAGTTAACTTCGAGAAGCACAGGGCCACTGAAACGTAGTCGAATGACTCGTCGAGATGCACACACATTCGAGGATCCTATCCAATTTATTCTATTTTTCGCTACTGTTTACTACAGACAAAGACATGTGTTTAACATCTGCCTACGTGTCGCAATCACGGTATGTGTTCGAAAATAGAGCCTCTGAAAGATCGCGTGGGTGACCGAAAAGCGCAGAATGCGCGCGCATTACTTTTTTCACTTGTAATTGTTTTACCGACAAAATACGTTCAATAGATAGGGGAGGATTCCCATCAGAAGGCGCCACTTCCCGCCTTCTTGTGGCGCCATCTCTTTAAATAATTTGTTTCAATATTTCGAAAAAAAAAAAAGAAACAAAAAAGAAATGTTAATCAGAATCGAAGAAATGTTAATCAGAAGCGAAGAAATCGACTAAACAGAGGCTTCTTATACTTTCAAGATCTCGATTGAAGATTTGCGATTGATTAATTAAGGAATGGGTGTTCTAAAATGTTGACAAGTTTTCAATGTTTTCTTTTTTTAATGAAGGATCGACATTTTTCCCTGTTTTTTTTTCATTTGAAGACACGTCGACAATAGTAAAAAAATGTCATAATGATTCAACAAATTTTTTGTTTTTTAAATGATTTAGAGGTAAAGGAGGTATACATATCTTCAATTTGTTTATGTAAGTTTTGAAGACAATTATTATAGTCTTCTGTAACAACAATTGTATTTTTAAAAAAAGTTTTTTAAACGATTTACAAAACATTTTACAGACATAATTTTTAATTCTAATATTGTATGACTTTAATTGAAACGGGATGAAAGCACGTGCCGAGGCAGTATGTAGTTTTATATTACTTCATAAAATTTAAAAGTTTATTGCCCTAGAAAATTTACGAGAAACTTGAAAACGAAAATGATAGTTTCGCAATTTTGGAACACAACAGTCTGACACTGACCGTAATTTAGATAGGGGATAGACCGCAATTTCAGTAACCTCTTTAACAAAGAAACGCATTCATAAGCAAAATAAAAAAGTGCCACTTACTAGTTTCAAATTTTGCTTCAATATTTTGAATTTTTCATACTCAATGAATGAAAAATGAAAGCTCTTTTGAGTCTGAAAAGTATATATTTATTGACAGTTTGAGTCGTCGTTATGTCTGATTTGGCACAACCTTGGAACAAAAAAAAAACTAAAGACGACACCCTAAGACTAAGATTTTGGCTACTACCCAGATTCTGTCTTTTTTTGAAAAATCTTCAGTCATTCGTGAGTACAATAGAAATTTCAGCACGACTTCAAGGAACTCGCCTACAGGCATATAAACATGCTACTTTTGATCTCAATCAATGCCATTATCTTCACCCTAATAAATAGCCCATACACTGAAAAAATGTTTAGGTGTATTAGGGGAGAGTCAGTCATGGTGGCGGTGTGGGGGCACGATGGTAATTTCGAATAACGCCCGTGTTTTTTTATTTTTATATTTTTTTTTGCATGAAATGGCTTTTTTGATTGAAAAAATAGTGCTGAAATGCTTTTTCTGCTTTAAAATACGTGTCAGAATTGTAATTAAAAAAAAAAAGTTTTGACGAAAACAGAGATGGAAAAGTCTTTATCAGACATTAAGTCCTTACAGCATATTTTGAAAGACTTGAAGCTTAAAAAGGTTATATTTTAATACGTGAAGTATATTTTTAAATTTATGATATAAATTGATTCTATTCACACCAAAACCATTCTTTTCAGTATATGAATAAAAAAAACGCCTTTTGTATAGTTAAAGTATCTAACGCTGTCTAATTAGAAAAAAACATATGCATTATTCTGAATCTTCAGCTGATTTTTTCAAGTGAAAAAAATTAAAGATCTCTAATATTTGAAAGTCTGTCATATTTTCAAGATGATGAAAATTTTTAATTGTAACACTGAAAAAAATGATTTAGCCGTACCAGCTAAACGTATAGCTAGATTTCGTCTTCTAAGAAAATATAGCTATGTTACCCAAATATATAACTGTTTTAGCTAAATTTTTCTATCCACAAAATTTTTAGATGCCAAAATTTAAGTAAAACAGCTATATATTCAGATAACATAGCTATATTATCTTAGAAGACAAAATCCAGCTAAACTTTTTTTCAGTGAATACCTGAACAAAAATTAAGATCTTTCTAAAATATTGATAATACTGTTCAACAACCTAATACGTTAATTAGAAATTTAAACGTTCGTAAATAATCGTAATTTTTTAAAATGCAGAGGCCTTTTAATAAAATATAAAAATTACTCGTAATGTAGATAATGTAAAATTTAAGAATTCGGTAGATTAAATTTATTATGTATCTAAAGTTCTGAACGTCCAAATGAACAAAATTTTTATTCCTTAATTCAAATTTATCTTGAAATATTGTTCCAACTTCAAAATAAACAGAAGCTTTATGAGTTTTTTTATCATTATACATTAGTTTCTTTATTAAAGGAATGTGATACGAATGACGTCACGAAATACCGACCGATTTTTTATTTACATTCAGTGGGTTTAATAAGACAGAAATGTAAATATAAGGCTGAAATTTTAGAAAATGATAAAGAATATATTTAGGCATCGATGTTTAGTGCGTTATAGTTTTCAATTTGAAAGAAACAATTTTCAAAAATAATGTTTTTCCAAAATAAAAATTAAAACGCACACTTGATATATTCCTTATCATTTCCCAAAATTTCAGCACTGTATTTGCATTTCATTCTTAATAAACCCGTGGAATATAAATAAAAAATCGGTCGGTAATTCGTAACATCATTATGTATCAAATACCCTTAATAAATGAATTTTTTAGAGAAAATTTTGGTTTAAAATGATATGAAATAAAAATTTCATTTATTTGAACGTTCAGAACTTCAAGAACGTATTAAATTTAGAGTTTAGAGCATAGTAAAGCTTAGCGATTCATTTAACTATTATCATAAAAAAACATCTATAAAATTCATTATTTAGTTGGTTTTAATGATTTAAGGAAACTATTTCGAAGTACGTTTATTTCTTCTGGCTTCCGTTCAAGAGTAGGTCATATTACTTTGGGTAGAAAAGTTAGAGATGAGAATTTACTTACTCATGCACAATTGTAAATTTTTAAATGTGGACTTCCAATTTTTATCACTTTTGTGGGAAAAAATGGAGAAAATTGTTCAATATCACTAAGTAGAATAAACCATTTTTATTCTAATGCAGAAAGTTAGTTATTTAAATACTGTGACAAACTTTGTGATCGAAAGCTTTAAGAAAATGTAAATAATTGAATTATTATTTATTATTAATTATTTAATAATAAATTATTAATTATTCATTTTTTATTATTTTTATCAATTTATTTTATTATTAATTATTTATTATTATTAATAATTAAAATTATCTATATTATCTATTAACGATTAAAATATTCATTAAATTAACTTTAAGAAAAGTTTTTTAGTATGTTCCAATAAATTCGAAAAACTGCTGATGTCCCGGAAGTTAGAACCGCAAACTCAAAATTTCAAAAAAATGAAAGTTGTGCTAAATTTTGCTAGAGTTGTGCTGATTTGTGCTGCAAACGATTTTTTGAAAAATCAAAAATTACGGCTACAATTAACAAAAACGT
>JBAGKK010521747.1:0-13174 GCA_037177015.1 Euceroptres primus
ACAGACACATTCACAAAAATCACTTTTTTGGGTTCAGGGGGTCTCAAAACGTCGACATTTGACAAAAACGGGGGGGGAGGTTCAAATTTTACACAAATCTAATACCTTCTCATATGATGATGAGAATGTAAAAATCTCATTTTAACAGATGACTTCTGTTAATTTAACAGATTTTTTTTCTGTGTATGAATATAACTCCATAGCCCCCTTCTGGGGGTTTGGTCAATATATATGCACTGAAAAAAATGGTTAGTTGGACCAACTAATTAGTTTGTAAGATATGGAACTGCTATTTTATTAGTTGGGATAGCTATGTTATTAGTTGCAATGACAATTCAATTAGTACGAACAACTAATAAAGTAGTTGTTCCAACTAATAAAATAGCCGTACCATATCTTACAAACGAAGTAGTTGGCTCAACTAACCGTTTTTTTCAGTGTGGTTTTAATTTCGTTAGTTTGAAAAGAAAACTAAACTTCTGAACCTTAATGATAAATATATTGAGGTTCCACATGTTTCCTCGTCATTCATTGACTAGCTTTTTCTATCAAGAGAGATTCTTAACATTCCTGATCGTCGAGCGTTGAGTACAGTGAGATTCCTGTCTTTCACGTAGATGTAGATGCAAGGCGTATGCGCGACAGTTATTCTTCCTTCCAGGCGAAACCTTCCATATAAAAAATTGTTAGCACATTTTAAATATTAAAAGGCTCTTAACAACTTTATATTGATAAGACATGTTTTTACTTATCTTGAGTAACTAAGTGTTAAGTTTTGCTCGAGTTTGCTTCTATATTTTGTCTTCTTTCTGAGATAAATATGTGTACGTCCATTTTGGTAATTCTAGAAAAAAACTTCATTTTTTAATTTAATTTAACCATGATTTAATCATTTAACCATGATTATGACGGGATTAGAGCGCTACTCGATATTCCAAAAATCTGTTCTAGATTCCGATTTGCTGATTTGCGATTCTTACATAAAATGCTATCGACAGTCCTACTCTACTTTCAGAATTCAAATTAAAAGCACCTGCGAAATCTCTACGATCTAAACTACTTTTTTATGTACCTCATCATCGTACCAACTACGGAGCGAATTCCGCGATGTCAAGGATCTGTCAAGAAGCTAATTCTATTATTGTAAAGTCTAACAACGAAATTGACTTTTTCAACACGTCTGCGACTCATTTTAGGAATTTGCTGCGCAATTCAACAAGTAATCGCGGCCATTATAATCGTTCAGCAGATTTAGATTTAAGTTCGCTTTTCACTTAGCTCATAATTTGATTTATTCTAAAGGGCTCTGCCTGTGCACTGTTCTTAATAAATAAATAAGTAAATAAATAAATAATTTAGCTCCCATACAACTCCTTCGTTTTAGTAATAGAGTGCGACCTGTGAATTGTGACAGAATTTTAAAATAATATTTAGAAGTCACTCAAAGTCAATTTACCTGAAAAAATTATACTCATCAGTCATGATTGTAGATGTATGCTCAGTAGACTTCTAATTACTTACAAAGTTCTCTTTTCTTTATTGTAAGTAAATTAAGAAAAATAGAAATACAAAATCATTTGAGCAGATTAAATAATGAACTTTTACCTACTTAAGAAGTCGTAATTTAATAGTTTTTAGCTATTTGAAACTGCACGTAGTTTTTATTTCATGTAGACAATAATGTATTTTTTATTAATAATTCCTTCAAAAGTACATCACACAATGTTTAAATAATATGCTACGAATAAAATTTATCAATATCAAGTGTCTAATAACAAGATTTTAATGTTTCTTAAAAGGTGCCCATCTTAGGATATTGGGTTGCCTAAGACAAGTAACATACATATTTTCTTCAACATAAAAATTTATTGCCTTTGCAACATTAATTAAAGCAATCGTGTAATTTTTAGGACAAAAGTTATTTTTTGGTGTTCATCTATCATGATAACGATAAAGTATCCAGTGAAAGTTATTATATTTTACTCTGAATTTATTGAAATTTTCTTAAAATTAGCTCTCTTGAATTTCTTGAATGCTGTCATGCTTAGTAATAAGCAGAAATTATTTAAGTTTTTCGTAAAAAGCATTTATTTTTTACCTATACACTAGCGGCTAATGTGGCGCGACGGCCATTTTTAATACTAACACGCCAAAGGCTAAAAATTATGACATTATAACTTCGACTTCAAATTTCAGAAGACACATAACCTCAAAGTTTTCAGAAATATGTGGATATGAATATAAATACTTTATTTTACTTAAATTTCATTTCTAATTGTTAGCAAAATATTTTATATTGGGAATCACAAATGAAAATAACAGTGCGCCGTATTAGCCCCAAAGGTGGGGTAACTTAGGGATCGTCCATAAACTACGTAGCCTTTCGTATCTCCCTCTATGCCAAGTAACTGAGGAAGACACGAGTATACCACACTATAGCCAAAAAGGCTACGTAGTTTATGGGCGATCCCTTAACGCAGGTGTAATTTTTTGGAAAACTCAATAATTAACTGTTTTAATTAATTCGGATTCAATTATCGCCTTATATATAGCTAAGATATTGATCTAGGTGTTACATATTTTTATTTTACGTTTTCTACTATATTTTAGTTTATAACATGCGCTTTGTGATAGGTGCTCCGCATTAACCGCTTCTCCCCTACAACTTGTAATTCGGATATTAATCTGGAATCTGGTGTAGTTTAAGTCGTAGTCTTAAGTATTTATTAGAGTTCAACTCACTTTATATCTCACTTAAATATATTATTGTCCCTGAAAGGAATTTGTCCCAGGGTCTTTGGTAAACTTTAAGTTATCTATTATCTATTTTACACTCCCTTGCAATTTGAAAATATCACTTCAAATTAACAAAAATGTTACTGAGCCATACTCTTCAATAAATGAGTTAGACAATGGACATATGGACAAACTGAAGAAGTATTGAAATAACTTACTGAAATAACAAATGAATTCATCTGGATGCTTGAATGTTTCAGATTTAACTAATCGAGGCACAAGTGATTCGAGAATAAAGTATTTTAAAAGCACTGTTTATACTTATCTTTGCTTATTTAATGTTTAAGAGTTCACAATGCTGTTCACTGGTTGTAAAACTTTTATTCTTTTGGTGTGATTATTTCTTAAGTGAAGCAATTTTCCGACCGTTGTGTTGTTGGTGGAACTAATTTGTGTTTAGACGTGAGAAAGCAAATAATGCGGTTATTATATTCGTAATACCAGCTCTAAACACTTAAGTGATTTGACTCCTAATAACGTACAAGATGTGTATCTTGCGATTTACTAGATATACATCTTCGCTTTTAATATTTACTTTTGTTACCCAAAATACGCTAAAAGTATTTTGGTTTTAGCCAAAACTAAACTATTTTATAAATATTCAAAAACGTTTAAAAAGTTTCAATTCCAATACGTTCTAAATAAATTGATACACTCAATTGTGAGTAGTGTTTACGTTTAAGCATATGCGAAAAAAGCTGTAAAAATATGGTACAATTTCGGGAAGCACATTAAGGTAAATGTCCCAGTAATCAAGACCTTAGTCCCAGTGATCGTTTCGCCGTCAATCTTATTTTTTAAGCATTTATACTTGATTGTTATTGATTTTAATAATAAATAATGCTAAGGCTCGTTAGTTTTGGTTAGTAAATACTTTTTTAAAGATCTTTTATCATTATTTCTTTAGGTTATAAGTCAATTTCACGATTACTGGGACCGGTACGATTACTGGGCCATCTACCTTAATATAGAGTTATCTTCGTTTAAATTATCTGTAGATGGTAAGTTTGTTTCTTACTGATAAGACATTAGAGCTCAGTAAGATAAGAGATTCTTATCACTAAGTTAAGCGAATTTAGTCACTTGCTAGCTCCGAAAAAATCACTTGCAAAATGTGAGCATTTATGGTTGCATCAATTTGCACAGTGATAATTGCGATAAGACTGATAAGTACGTTGCTATGTCGTTTTATTGTAGATAATATGGACGAAGAACAAAACTTGCATCACCATGTTTGAATTTTTTCGCATTTTACCAATTTTTTTTTTTTGCAGGGCATTTTCTTATTATTCATTCTAGATGTTTAGCATAAGGATAGCCAATATAAATCTTAAACAGTAACATTTAAATATTATTCCGTAACCTATTGAATACTAAGAAACACTGGATATTTAAAGTTAACATCTAAGATTTTACCTCTTAACATCTAAATGTTACTGCTTAACAACTGAATGTCTGACCCTATGTTCAACATCCATTTTTCTCCGTGTACTTGGCTACATTGTAAAATTGTAGATCGACTCTCGGAGTCACCATTCAGTCGTTACCACTCCGCTCTTTTTTAGGAAAACAAATGAATGGCAGACGCTTTTACCCCCTTATAAGCACAGCACCGCTTACCCCTGGTAAAGCGTTGTTAATAAATCCCAGAGAGAAACCGAGAATGCGAGAAACAGGTTCTCTATCTTATGGTGAGGAACAGATTGTACAATGTTATATAATGAGCAATAAACTGTAGGGTAGGACAGTGTGCTTTATCTCCCCCTCTTACGATAACTTACAGTAAAATCCTAAATAAAACTTCATCTTTCAAAGTTTCATTATATTCTTAAGTAAAAAATAAGTCTGGGAAAAGAGTTGGACAGGTCTAGAATAAACTAATAATAAAAAGTGCAGGTAGAAAGTGATATGTGGCTTATGAAGCTATATCAAAGTATAGCAACATATATCTGACACTATCAGGAAGTAATTACTGAAAAAAATGGGTTGTTGGGCCAACTACTTTTGTAGTTGAACAAACTACTTTAGTGTTTACAAACATTTACACTCCTGACAGAAAGTTTGGGTATATTGATATTTTTCAAAAATTTCAAACGAATATGATATCTTAAATACAACTTCTTAACAATGTTTAACGATATTTCCTTAAAGTGTATTTAAATCTGCATTGAATGACCCCTATTTGAATTATTTTCGATCATTTTGTAAGAAAATATCTATAAAAAACAAAGTTTTTTGCCAATTTCTTAAATTACCAATATCTCCAAAATTATTGCACATTTTTTAAGTTTCTAGAGCTCATTTTAAAGAGAAAATCCTGCACTTGCTACTGAAATCATCTATAGATTTGTTGGTGCACTTGTATAGATTTGGCAAAGGGTTAAACGTGACAAAAAATAACCTGAAAATTTTGAAGAATGGTTACTGTCGTAATAAACGGTAATAAAATTTAATGACTGGAGATTCTATAATTTTTCCAGAATTTATTATCAAATCTCTTAAGCTTTGATTGTTAAAAATAATTTTAAATAATGAAACCGTTCATCAAAATTTTCAGATTATTTTTTGTCACGTTTAACTCTTTGCCAAATCTAATTTAATTTAATTTAAGAAATTGGCAAAAAACTTTGTTTTTTATAGATATTTTCTTACAGAGTGATCGAAAACAATTCAAACAAGGGTCATTTGACGCAGATTTAAATACGTTTTAAGAAAATATCGTTAAAAATTTTTAAGAAGTTGTATTTGAGATATCACATTCATTTAAAATTTTTGAAAAATATCAATGTACCCAAACTTTCTGTCGGGAGTGTATTAGTTGGTGTAACTATTAAAATTGTTGTTGCCACAAACTGAATAGTTACGCCTACTATTAAAATAGCTGTCCCAACTAATAAACTAGTGGAGGCATATGTTACAAACCAAAGAAGTTGGTCTAACTAACCATTTTTTTCAAGAATGTTGGTAAAATTGTGATTATAGGTAAAAGATGCTGTTGCATTGTTTATTGACCCAATAATGAAATACGTTGAAATACCTATATTATTTATTATAATCATTTTATTTGATCCTTTGTAAAATTATTTGTTGTTAAGATTGAGTCATAATTTGTTAATTTTTCGACTGTGTTTTGGAAAGTAACCTTAAATTTTTTATGGTTGTTTATAGAACTCAAGGATCGTATGAATTATGTAATGATATTTTTTGATCAGAAAAAATTTAGTCAAAAGAGTTATGGTACTTACAAAACTAAATAAAAATGCAAATAAATCAAAAACGCAGAAAACTGTTGGTATGAATTTTGTTGCATCTCATTTTGAACAATTGAAATCTTGGATTGAAAGAAAATACGGTGGTTTAAGATTAACTTCTCCTCAACTGTAACTTTTAAGAATCCTTTGCATACCCAGAAAGTGGAAGTCGAAAGGCACATGTCTTCTAAGTAGTTACGTCAATTCGAGTTACTGGGATTAGCGATTCACTGCACGGAACTATAGCAGTGCTATTATTAGATTATCTTGGCAACCTCCATAACGGAAGAATGAATTTAATTGTTGATGATCATGCGACCTCCTTTGAGAGGGTTCAATTGAGTTCTACGACTTCGTCTACCTACGGAACGGCGCGGTTTTTAATTCGATTCGTTGAATTGAATCGCGTTTCCGCGCGTCAACCATGCAATTTAAAAAATCACCTGCAAACATGGCACGATTCTCTAACACAGTATGCAAAAAGAAAACTGGATACATGTGGTAGGTCCAAGATATTGTCCTAAAATTTCATATTTTTCCTCAAATTTATTTCTTTAAAAAGTGACTTGAAGTAAAATTCAAGTTGTTTCTGATTATCTGATTCCGAAAAATATGGTGGCGTCAACAATCGGAAATTACTTTTATTTTTATTAATTCCATAACTTTTCAGTTAAATGATATTTAGAGAAAGTCAATGTTATGAAAATCAATTGGATAGCTATACTCGCAGACCTATCATGTCTATTGCAAGCGATCCTCGGGAAATCGATTTATACGCCCGTTTGCGAGTTACACTAACCTACTTAGCATTTTTGGACTATTTAATTGAGCATGCTTCAGAACAACACGTATCGAATCGAATCTACATTTCCGCGAATATTTTAACTTATTTACTCTCGAACTGAGCATAGAATTTTTTGGATGATGTTGTTAAACTATTTGATAAAATTACTGGATTTCTTATATTACTTTCGTTTCAAACTATTAAAATATGAAACTGACAGGCTAGGTAACTCAAAGAGTTAGATTTTCTATTAAATAAAGACAAATTAAAAATCTGAGAATCTGGAAGTTTATTTCAAATATAAAATTACAAAAAATACATGAATAAGCTAGTTCTTCACTAAGTGAAAAGAGTATGTTGTTTGTAATGTGAAGAACTTTTCTACTTCAACGTCATCTTGAGTAAAGATGATACAGTGCTGACTGTGCTATTATGAATTTTTCTTGATGTTCAATTCAACTTCTTTGAAAGTAATGTAAAAAGGAAAGAAGCACCATGTAAGTACTTATTGTTAGTCGATCGACTGCCTGGCAATACTAGTTAAATCACACGTTCGTGTAAACTTTGTATGCTTCTATACCTATTTACGTATAGCTTCACGCAGTTCATGCTCAATCTTCTGCTATTTAAGCGTCACGGGTGATCCATGATTTATGATCGGACAGTGGCATTTCCACAGAGTCCTGCCAAGATTGCCAACCGAACTGTATATTGACTGGGTCTCGATGGGTTTATACACATACTCTATAGAGTAGCTTGTAGCCTTTACGAATACCTGCTTATATCAGTATTCACTGAACAAACGCTGCAAACAATTTTTTGTAGACATTATACCTATGTACTAATGCGGCATGATGGTGGACGGTAGATCTTCAACTAATAATTACATCTTCAAGATGATAATAAAATTTGATGCTAAATAAAATAAGATAATCAGATCAGTGAATACAGTGAATATACTATCACTGAAATTAAAATTTATAACAAGCGATTGGCATGGCATTGGAATAACCTCAAGAGACTACCTGACTATGTAAGGAATAATGAGTATCAGTCAGTCAGACAAACTCATAATTCAAAGCGATTTTTGCAAGTAGATAATACATCGTGTTAAAATTACATACGTTAAAATTAAGATAATACCTTTAATTCTATAATTCAAATGAGATCCAATTGACAGAAGTCCAGAGTCAAATAATAAGGAGATCGAAGGTAATGAATCTGAAGGAGATGAACTAGTAGGTTCATCGCGATTCCTCTGAAGATTCCTCCAGTGACTGCAATAGTGGTTTCTGTGAAGTAAAAATTCCACAATCTATCCTGCGCCAGAAATAGAACAATTGCGTGAATTTGTGCATAGAATTGATCAAAAGAACCTGGCAGCTTTACTGGGTATTTAGACCCCGATTTTCTCAAAAACTAGAGCTGATTCACTATTTATGTTTTCGGATTCGGATTCTACAGGGACAAACCTACTGAAATTAGTTTTCGTCGATCAAGTGCCTGAAAAAATGTTTAAAAATGTCGGACAGTGTTTTGAATAAAATCAGGGAAAGTTCACATCCATTCGGATGTTGTCGGAGTATTTGCGATTGCAATGTTTTTTGGACATTCAAAATCAGCAAATGTTAAATATTTGGAACAGTTCATAAACAAAATTAATAAACTGCAGAGGGAGGGAATAATATTTTCAAAGGAGTACACATGGATATTGAATTAAAATCTAGAAGGTGTGAAGTGGTACACGAAAGATGATGATGTGACTGTTTATCCATCTATTGAAGTTTCTGAAAGAAATGACGCTTATTTCAGAACTTCTCGGCAGCCCAGACATCCCAATTCCTCACGAGGTCGAACACTGAGCTGATCTAATATTTCAATTATTTTGGCAGAGGATAACTATCTCCTATCGTTTTCTTCTTAAATGTGGCTTGTTATCTACATTTATGCGTACTCATCGTTTACTCAAGATGAAAATTATTACAATATTCCTAATATTGGTAACACTTATTTGATGCGGCTACAGGCTTTTGAATGCGGTACAAAAATTAGTATTTGTCATCAATGGACAGATGATGCACAACCGTTTTTGGAAAAAAGTCCTACATACCAGTCCTTCGAATCTGGACTTTCACACGGAATGGATCACATTTCACTGAACACTTTAATTTAACGCTTTCCTAATCAGAATCATTCACATTATCTCAGAACACTTCTCAAGAAACTTCAGGAGAATCAGAGACTACTAAACAAAACACAGAATAATTACTCAGAGAACTTTAATTTCAAACATACTGTCTTTCCTCTTTGTAAACTGAATTGTCGATTTAAGTATACTCAGAATATAAAACCAGGTGAATGCGAGAAGATAAACAAAGAATATTGAAATTTGTCTTTTCTAGAAAAAATGTAACTTTATTGTATCGCACGTCGAACGAATCACAGTTCATGGACAGACTGTCTGTACCGAAAACCGAAAATATACGTACCCCTACAGTTTGAACACTTCGCATGAAGCAAAAATTAAAGTTTGTAAGATATTTTTCACGACAACCTTAGGATTTAAACCTAGAAACGACACTTTTATATTTAACAAATTCAAAAGTATAAACCTTGTGACAAGAGAGCCAGCAGCAGACATGAGAGGAAAAGTATTTCAAGATGACTCTTATGTTAATCTAAAGAAATTAGTTGAAAACGATGTAGAATCTTATCATCCAAATATCTCACATTACCGTCGAGAGCATGCCCCTGAGGCGGTATTTTGTCAAGTCACTTTATAACAATAAAAGATATTGAGGATGATTTTCTGTAAAAAAAAACCAAGGTTTATCATGCTCTTATTCATTTTATAGAGTTGTTATCTGTTAGATAAAGTTCTCCTTTATGAAGTTAGGAAATGAAGAATACGAAGTTTGTGAAACTTTTAACCAACACAACCCACTTCCGAAGAATGAAAATCTTGAGCCTACATGTGATACCTGCAATGACTAGTCTGCTCATCGCAAACGATCCACTGAAGCTCGTGGAAATTATGCCAGTCATGTTGAACAAGAGCCTAGTTATCCTAAAGGATTAAAATGCTCTGTTAATTTGCAGAAAGTCATAATGCTACCAAGAATGAAAGGATTCAAAAGAACAGGAAACAATAACACTTCAAAGCTACCAGGGAAACTTATACTTGAAAATTCAGCACCACCTACGACGAAGAAAGTTTGCAAAAACATAATTTTTTACAACTTAAGGTCATGAAGAAAATTTAAGAACCGGAAAGTATTGAAGAGTACCGAGAAAGCCCATCAATAAAAAATACATTGTAAGGAGGCTTCTTCCAATGGTGCCCAAAATATAAACACATGAAATGTGAAAAGCATCCCATTGTAATTTATCTAAGATTTAATCAATATTCAAATTATTTGCTAATTGTAATCTGATTGACGTCGATGTTCCTGATGCCATTACCAATGTTAACTATGTTAAAAGAATATTATAACAGTTTATTTCAGACTTAACATTTTTAAAATGTATTACGTAATATTTAATTCGCTTTGATGTAATCTCAGTATGTTTAAAAAGTTTCCATTTTCAGTAATTTATGTAATATCGAGTTTGGTTGTCTCTCTTAAAATATTTCTGCATTTATACATAATAAACATGAATTATAATTAACCGCTGAAATATCTTCTTATTAGTTATTCACGAAATATAATAACATTTATAACATTCTTATCTTTTTGGTTTATTTAAAAAAAGTCAAAATTTATAAAGAAATATTAATAATGATAAAAAGAGGTTTAGTTGTTGGCCAGTTTAAATTACTTAGGTAAAAGATGTTAAATTTGTTTATGTATTACTGGTCTTTATTATACATTAACAATAATAACAAAACGACGTTTCATCAATCAAACCGTAGACCTTTTCAAGTTCAAATTTTACATAATACATATATAATGATGTGTTGACATTGGTATTAGCCAGGCCTCAGATTGTACGGAGGCCATTGAGGCCCGGCCTACCTATCTTTTCTTCAAGACGCACTATTTTTTGAACCCCCCCGTGATCTACCTAGAGCTTACCCACCTATTTTTGTACAATCTTAGGCCTGGTGTTAGCCTAAAAATAATAACACGTTTCCGTCAATTTTAAAACAATAGTTTAGTTATTATATTAAAAATTTCTTTGTCAGCTTGTGATGATCATAGAAAAATAAATAGAATTTGAGAAAATTATAAAGTTACTGTATGCCATGTACTCAACCTAAAAAACATAACTTTGTGTTCACAACCTATTGCTTAGACAACACGTCCGTATACACGTCCATGATATGGGTCATTGCTAAATGAGAAATTTGGCTTATCGATTTTTTGGAAAAAAATCTTAGAACTAGCTAAAGTATTTTTGCCCATTAGGGGGCATTCAGAAATCACGTGATGTTTTTTTTTATACACTCTAATCCCGGTTTAAGATATTCCCAGAACTTCGTTCGGTGGCATTCAGTTGATGCGCGGGTCCGAGGGTAGAGAGGGAGGCACGATCGTTGAGTAGTAGTCAAGCAGTACCGCAGCAACAGAGCGAGCAGTATCAATTCACATTTTGCATTTATTTTTAAAAACACGTTGAAATTTTTTTTCATTAATTTTTTATCGTCATTTAAGAATTTTCATCCCTTATGGTAAAAAATTTACATGCGTACATAATTCAGTTACATAATTCATATTATTTCAACTGAAAGTGGTTCGTACGGCCCTAACTGTTTGTATTCAGAGACGCTCAAGGACTATCCCGGTTTAGGACAGGCAATGTACGAAACCCATCTTAAACCGGGATTCGAGTGTAGTTTAATATACGTGCATCTTTCTAAGTCCAGTGGAGTGGAGAGAGACACGAGCATACCAAACACATCACGTGATTTCTGGATGCCCCCTTAATTGTGATCCAAAATAAAACGAAAATACCAATTTAAGAGATCAAGAATCTTTTCTGTAGTGGAGATAAATAATTTACATATTAGGAAGGTTACCGAGTGGACATTCAATAAACGCAGAAAAATAAATTTCAGAATTATTTTTAAAATATGTAGAGTGGAGATAAAATTTTTTTTAAATATTGTAAAAATTTATTTTTTCGCACTTTATTTGACTGTGCCTCCAGATTTTCGATTATATTTTTATTTATTTAACACTTTATAAAAATGAGTTACCGAGTGGACATTATTATAAATCGTACGGTACATAATTTGCAGAAATTTTTGAAGTTGCGAACAATAAACATGTTTCTGCTTATACAAACACTTGCGTAGGACTAAAAGTAATGAGTTTTTGATTTTTTAAAGTGATTTCTTCCAAATTCTAACCTAAAATATGAGGTTTACCGAGTAGAAATGAAACTTTAGGGACAGGCTTCTAAACATTTATAAATATCTCCAAAGCTAAAATATTTATCCCTATTCATAATTTTTAGATTCATTAATTTAATACAAATGACTCGTATGAGTGTCAATCATTTATAAAATTTTGCTGTCATTATTTCGCAATTTCAGTTTGTGAATCTGTACTTGGGGACAGGTTGCCGAATGGACATTTTGGGTATATTTTAATTTTCCATTTCTAAACAAAGGCACCTAAAATTTTGAAACTTTACCAAAAGCTACTTCGATGTAAATACTTTATCCCCGTGGTATTCGAAAAAATATATTAAATAATGAAAATGTGTGAAACTGTCGAAACTTGAATTTCACGACTTTATTATATGGCAAGGACCCATATAATTAATTTTGAATTATAAAAATTCACATAATGGATTTTACTTGGTTAAAAACTTGAATTTCACGACTTTATTATATGACCAGGGCCCATATAATTAATTTTGAATTATAAAAATTCACATAATGGATTTTACTGGTTAAAAACAAATATAGAAAAGTGAAGTAAAGAGTGATTTTTAAAATAATTTATTTTGTTAGTTGAACAATGTTTAAAAAAACTTAGGAACTACGTAGAATGACGAAATGGCGCGAACTCATGAACTACCGGCGAGCTCATACCTTCTTCCTCTATCAACAGGTTCTTGACTGTTAATAGAGAAAGAAAGTATGACGCGGCTAAAATCACGCTAGAAGTGGGAACCACAATAATCATAGAAGAGGGATGAGTGTTTTCTGCATTTAAAATAAATAATTATTTAAAAATGTATACAAATGGTATAACTTTTGATTTCAGGCAAGAAAAAATGTATAACACGTATATATTCTAATTAACATTTTATTTAACCAACTGTTAATTAGAATATATACGTGTTATACATTTTTTTCTTGCCTGAAATCAAAAGTTATACCATTTGTATA
>JBAGKK010521758.1:0-13173 GCA_037177015.1 Euceroptres primus
GAACCTGCAGCATATGTTTTGACCTATATTTTTAGAATTTTTTTCTGCCGAGATTTTCACTAAAATCTGTACAAAAACTCGAGGTATCTAAACTTTTTGGACGGATAGTAAAGTTATTATAACTTATTGAAAACTAAAAATTAAGACAAATGTAATTTAAGATTTAATTTTTTAAATAAACGATAAATCCAGAATAAATTAAATAGAATATGTAGAAAAAGATAATTCAATATTGCTAAATCACAAAAATAATACCGAAAATGACACTAGAAATCTTAAGTTAAATTTTTGATGAGTTCGCTGGTTGAAAGAGGGTCGCAATCGATATTTGTGTTTGCATGGGCGCATGTCCTTGTTCAGGGTTGCACGTCAATCAACTTTAAAATGTCTTTATCGACGCCAGGAACATTTAATGATATTAAAACTTTGTTACCAAGTACTTTTAATTACGATTCACCCCTTACGAAAATAAATTATTTTTGCTAAGTAATTAAAACTGATAAGATGCTAAAGATTGAAGGCAAAAGAATTAAATTTTTTAATTTAATTTACAAATAAATAAGAAGCTTAATTCCATAAAAACAAAGAAATACTCTATTATATTTAATAGATAATTTAATTTAATTATTTTCAATTATAATACTGTAAAATCAAAACAAATTTCTAATGATTTATTTTGTCCAGAATTGAGAGATTGGAGCATTACGTTCATATTGATAATCGAAAATTATCAATAGGTAGAGCATTGTTCTATAGTTATGGATTTATTTATAAGCCGAGAAGAAATAAATCGTAGCAGAATGAATGCCAAAACGCATGTACATTGTAGAAGTCTGAAACTATTTTCTTTGATTGAAACTTTCACTCTGATTTAATTCTACTCACGTTGAACCCGATCAACCTTTAATTAAATTACAACTACAAAAGCGATCTATTATTATTAACACATCTATGCATCGAGCTCCTACATCTAATCCATTATCAATTAATCTCGTTCTAAATTTCAGCATCTAATTTCTATTAATTGCTTTTTAATTTCATTTCCTCTAAATCTCTAAAATCTCCAATTTTTCTTTTAAATTTCTAAATTCTTTTCTAAAAATCTCTAAGTATTTTATGACTATCTTTTTTAAAAAAAGGAACAGCAAGGGCGATGAAAAAGCTGATGCAAAGCTCTGCCTTGTGTATCAAAATGGGTGAAAACTGCTTTCGAATTTTCTTAATCAATAAAAATTTCCTGGGTCCTTACCGTCGATTAAAACTTCATAAGCTTCTGAGATCTCCTTAAATTTTTTATTCGCCTCGTCCAGATTTTCGGGATTTTTGTCGGGATGCCATCTAAGGGCCAATTTTCTGTAGCTGTAAAAAAAAAAGATTTCATTAATTATCAACAAAAATATATTTATACTTTTGAGATCCTAAATAAAAGTATTCATAATTGATTAAAAAAAAAAAAAATAAAATAAAATAAAAGATCAGAACTATGCAAATTTAATAGAACCTCGAAAGTTTTGAGACAAATGCAGGTAGAATAACAAGATTCAAAAGCTCTTCGAGGACAAAGATTTGGCCAGCGAATTTTAAATTAGACTGCAGACTAATTTCTTTGTCCCTTTTTCGGAGAACAATTCTGAAAATTCTTCTGACAGTGCATTACCAGTTATGACAAAGTTTATTTTGGTAGGAGGTTTCTCTCTGTCAGTGGCTATCCGGTGCCACGACCGTGAAACGGGTCACAGACCTCTGAGGATAACCTCGAATGCACCTCGGATGTACCACTAATGCAACGAGAGAGTAAAGGGGAAAAAAGGGAAAGGAGAAATCGGGTTGAACGTAATCAAAGGCCCGGTGATTTTTCTATTTCCAACTCGAACACGTGTATCTTAAAAAAAGAGACGAAAATTCAAGAGTTCACTGAACCAATCGTTTCGTATCCTGGTTAACAAAACAACCAACTTACGCAAGCGTTTAATAGCTTCCTATGAAAAAAAATGAAATAGAAGTAGGAAATAGTGAAACTAAGTAGTTTCAACAAATTACTTTAATCTTGATACTATTAAATTTCATGAATAGAAATTGTAGATTGTACAATAAATGTTTGTCTTCATTTTCTCAATTTTCTAACAAAGTTAATAAAGTTCTATTTGAATTCTTAGTTTCAGAGAAGAGTTTTCTCTTTCAATAAAGATTTGGAAAAAAAGTCTTAAATAATGTGTCTGATGATTTTAGGAGAATAGCAGTTGAAGCAAGGCAGAAGAATCTTCGATAAAAGTTTGCTCGAACCATTAATCACTGTGTGCTTTCAGAACTCTATCAATTTTCAAGAGACGAATGAGAGGCAGAGAAAATGTTACAAGCGTTTTCGACGATTGATTTGAGAGTTCAAACTTCATAAATAGAAAATCTCTTTCTACATTAAACTAGTCGTGAAATTAAATTTCTGGACTCTCATATTCACCAAGAAAAAAAAAAGAAAACCATTTTTTGCAAAGTTCAAAAATCACTTTCAATTTTCTTGAATTTAAACCTTTTTTAATTAAAAATATCTTCAACTTTGGAAAATCTATCTGCTTTAAAAGTGGCGAATTTATTTTGACTAAAACTGTAACTTATATTTTTAAGATATATATTTGGAGACCACGTGGAGTCAAGAGTGAACGTTCTAATTTGGGCCAGACAACGAGTCGCGGAAAGAATGAATGAATTAGAAACGAGAGTTTAAAAATATTTTGAAATACAAATTTATAATATGAATATAACCATCTGTCTGAAATAAAAAGTTCCAAGATACTCAGAAATGAATTTCTGAGTTTGATAATATAACAAATAATATATTTGTAACTATGTATAAAGAACTTGATTTTTCAAATACTTAATAGATATATCAGAAATTAACCCATACACTGTATTTTTTTTTATTACATACTTGTGCTAAATAATTTTTTCCCCACTGCCAGACATTTTTCTGCATGAAAATAGTACAAAAATAGAATTTTTGAAATTGTTGTCAGATTCACTTTTTCAATTTTTGTGAAGAAATAAACAAATTAAAAAAAAAAATGTATGTAGAAATATTTCTTAGAGTACTCCAGTGCTTGTCAAATTTTTCCAGAATTTTAAAAATGAAATTGAAAGAGATATTTTTAAAAAATAGTAATTTTCATTTGTCCACAACAGTGGACAGATGCAGTCATTACTAAAGTGAATAAATGAAATGATCTAGATTTAATTTTTTCCTTCGTCATATAAAATTCCAGTATCCTTTTCTGGATTGATTCCGATGGAAGATAATATTTTAAAGAATTCAGTCAGAGAATAGCAAACATTCTACGAATGACATCGAGCAGATAAAGTCTAGTTGGATTAAGAATTCATCTGGTGTTCAAGTCGTATATCATTTTGCGTTTATCGATTGGACGATAGTGATTGCAAATGATGTACTTACGCTTTCTTTATGTCTCCGGTGGTAGCAGTCCGAGAGACATCGAGGATTCTGTAGTAGTCAACCATTGTCTCTGTCTTCTCAATCGAGTGTCAGGGCTTAGGCAACCACCTGTCGGAACAATGCAAACGTAACGTTTATTTATCGCTATTATAGTCGACACCGATCCATTCGTGGCCAATTGGCAACGATCCGATATATGCGAAAAACGATTGATTGGAAATGCCCCCTAAACAATAATTCACACCTTGCTAATTGTAAGTAAGTCTAAAAATAAATCTTAGATTCTTTCTTAAAATTCAATTCTCAAGAAAATATTTGTTTCAAGTCAAACATTTTTTAAATACTAATATTTGTTTAAATTGCATTTTCAATTACGTTTTTCCCGCATATATAATATTTTTAATACTAGAGGGATAGATTATAAAATAAAATAAAACGGACAAGAGGCGAAAATAAAGTTGAATCACCGTTATCGGCCTGATTCATCATTTTATCCGCTCTAGAATTTTTTGCCAATTACACATTTCCTGAGAATAATTTTCAGGATTTGAAACCGAATTTTATCCTCGAGTTCAAAGTTCCAATTACTTTAGACTCAAGAAAATAAGTTGGTAAATAGAAAGACGGAAATATGTTTGCTGGGTTTCTGATTAGGAATAAGACTGCTCTTTTTCAACTGAAAACAACCGACTTCTCAAGGAATTTTTCTATATGGGAATCCAAAAAACTGTACAAATATAAAAATCCCAAAGTTGAAAGCTTACAATGTCAACTTCATACCCAAGAAAATACACTGAAGCGTCGGTTTATTGCGCCTCGGATACCGTTTCCAGGAATGTTGTTTATGGGTGAGGGGTCCAAGGGGAAGAGAAAGCTGAGCTCGGAGCTCAGCGGAGTTGCGCAAGTACCGTAGCAACAAAGTGTGCAATAGTGGCGCAGTAGTTTACGTGGAGAATTCCGTCGGTTCACATCAGTACGTTTTCAGTGTTTTGGTTATGCGTTATGTATAATAATTCAGAAATAATAACTAAATCAAACTTAACTGTAAATTAAACGTTAAATTAAACTTATATTTAAAAAATATTTTTCACTCGTGACAAAAATGAAACAGAAATAATTCATACGGCCCTGACTTATTTACGTTTGAGACCTCGATTTATCTGAAGGCCATTCAGGAGATTCCCGAAACCCGCAATAAATCGAGGCTTCAGTGTAATTTGGTAAATAGAAAGACGTAAAAATTTTTGCTGGGTTTCTGATTAGGAATAAAATTGCTTTTTTTTTAACTGAAAAAACCGACTCCTTAAGAAACTTTTTTTTAGACAGGAATCCAAAAAACTGTACAAATATAAAAATCTCAAATTTGAAAGCTTACAATGTTAATGTCGTCAAATCGAGACGAGTTTAATGATCTTTGAAGAGGATATTAAAATGTGTTGAAGTGGATAATTCTGGAAAATGTTTTATAATCGAGATTCGTCGTGAAAGGCGATGTTTACGGAATTTCGCAATAAGATAAATTTCATCAAGAATTCGAGTGGCCCTCAACAACAAACGCCTTGTCTGTTGAGCGTTTCGACAAACTGAAGCAAAATTTATCGTCTCTTGCACCAAGCAAATGCCAATATCCCTTGGGATTGCACCGAGCACTTTTGTTTTTTCATTATCGTAATTAGTAGCGTAATAAGCACGAACGTCCCGCAAGCACACTGAATTATACGCTAAGAGTCGAGGTCACGTAAGTTCGAATGGTGGATTTAACGACGTAATAACACTGTATTAATAGCGGACGTAAGCAAATAAGTTGCAGTGTAATAACACTGATAAGAACCACCCAACGTAATTTCATTCCACTTTTCCAATAAACTGAAAAAAAAGATCTCTGGTTCAAATTATTGAAATTATAAACCAAGATTATATACCTAGCTGGACAGTAATTTCTTATCTAACTCTCGGTCTAATAGAACTTAATTTTATGCCGTTTAATTTCTACTTATACGAATAATTTGTATTTGTTAGAAAAGAGTTTTGTTATAATAATAAATTTATATTCACCCAGAATAACAAATTTCTTCAGATAAGAATTTCCTGGGATGGTAAAATTTTCTTAGTTTTGTAACTATTTCGTTTCTGGACTGAATTTTTAAGGGAAGTTGGAATAGTTGTAAAAATTTGAAAATTTAGAAAAATTTGAATAAAGAGATACAATCGTTTAACCCAAAGGGTCAGTAGACAGAACAATTGAACGAGGTTAACCGCTTTCGATTGGAAAAATCGTGATTTCTGTTTGCTATGTCACAAAATAATACCGTTGTCAAACGTCATTTCCGGCAAAGGGAACTTTTTCATTATTCCGGGTTTATTGACAATGGAATGTGGAACATTTATTAAAAAGGCAAATAATAATATTCAAAGTCATTCACTGGATTTTTTTTTAAATTCCAAATAAATCGTCTATCTTTGAAAGGTTTCAAGAATATTAAAATGGAATCTTTGGAATTCGAAATTTAAAAAAAAACAATTTTCGAATTCTCAAAATTAAAAGAATTCCTTAAATCGATAAAAATGTTATAATTTTTAAAATAATGTGAATGAAAAATAAACAAATCTCATGGAAGTCAAATGATATTTGAAGAAATTCTTGGCCTTAAAAGTTAGAATATAAAAGATAAAAACGATGATAAAGTGAAATACTCAGTGCAAGTTAGTAAAGTTAAGTTATTCATCGCGTTAGGTTAATTTTAAGTCAAGACAAGGAAACTGAGTATTTGCTCATTCACACTCCAATAAGAACTCTAATGACCGTCTCGAATTTACCTGAAAAAAATTAAAAAAAAAAAATTATCGATTATACTTGGCACATATGAATTTTTTCGTAAAGAATAACAACACAGATTGAAACAACCTCGAATCTTGACCGTTTTACCACTGAATTAACGCACGATTGCACGCATAAATTACGAAACTCTCAGATTCTTGTAAAGGTCACGTGGTCATTTATTTTTTGTCCTGCCTCACTGACGAAGAAATGTTTTGTATTATATTTTTCTTCTGCGATAATTTTGCTGAGTTTCTTCTGTGATTTTGGATTTTCGTCACGAATTTCTCAGAACATATAAGAAAGGTCTGTATGATTATTTCATTTTTCAAAAAGAAATAAGAACGAGATCCAAGATTTAATTTACACAATATTTTTCCTATTTTAGAATAGTCTGACATTTCAAAACTTTCTGAACCCAAGTGGTTTTTTAAAAAGAGCCCTGAATTTCTGTCTCTCGAATTTTAAATTATTTCTTTATTTCAATTTTAATTAAAATAAATTTTCCAAAAAAAAGGCTCGATTGAACTAAATTTCAGGATTAAATTAAATTTTTTTCAATAACCAAAAACTGCAATGAAATTAAATTTTCTTGGCTTTGTAAAAAATAAAAATGTTAATGTGAAATCATTTTAAAAATTCTGTCAATTTTTTAAAAGGCTTTTTTCCTCCTTTTTTTGAACCAACTCACGTCCACACGAAATGAGATATCAAGTTGAAACTTTGGGAGCTTAAATAGTAGGCACTAAGGAACGTTTGTATATTTCTAAATGTTTATAAGTTCGAAAAAAAATTTTTTCAAAATTTTTCTTTGTTAGTTGAAGTACGAAAAAAAAATTAATACAGAAATAGTTTCTACTTCATAAGTACCATACAAGATCGGAAATTTACTGAAGAATTAAAGAAATATTTTTTCATAATTTAATATGAACAAATGAAAAAGAAATTTATGAAAACCCACAAAAAATGTACTGGGACCAAAAGGTCCTACTGGTCCCGAAAGGGTTAAACTACAAATACTTTCAAAATCACTTACAAAAAAGGAGAACCTCTCGTTTCCAAGAAAATAGTTTTGGAGTCGATCCAAAATCCAAAAATTGGAAATCCTCTTCTCACACTCTTTCTCTTTTTCCACTGACTTCAACATAATGAAGCCGACCTCATCCCCCCTTGATCACGACAAAATCGTGTATTTTCGCATTTCTTTCGAGGCGGTATTTTCACAATGAACGCGGAATTCAGAAATGCAACATTTGGAGGAGAACTGCTTCCTGTGTTGACGTCAGGAGTATCGCGAGTCTTCGGAAAACTCAAGCTTCGAGTCAAAGACTGGGCCAACGAAAATTCTAAACTTAGACACTCGTCGTATCCAGAATAGAACGAAACGCGGAGGTGGAGGTCACTTCGTTATCCTCCACTCTCTAGGCAACACTTGCTACCCGCTTTGACAGACCACTGAGGGAGAAGGACCACGAAGATGAAAATTTATCACTCCCACAACGGTGGGAGTAAAACAATCCGGGGGGTGGGGAAAAGAAAAATGTTTATTTGCATCTCAGGATTCACGTATCTTTAGGCCACTTTAGTCATTTGGGAGACACTTGAAGGAACGGGTCTATGATGCACAATTGAACAATGATGCATTGCTGACTAGATTTTCTGGCGAGTATTAGTTTTTCATCTTGTCCCCTTTTATGTTTATCTGAAATCTTTGGTTACATAATTCACAAATGATTTTCTTGATGAATAAGCCAAGCTGAATTTGGAAGCATTAATACAGAAATAATTTTGCAGGATCTGTATTGGGCAAGTTGAAAAAAAGAATTATAAATATAGTGACACCATAGAAAAAGATTGTTTTAAATCAGAAAGAAGACTGTCCCGGAAGTTAAAACCACAATGGTAAAATTTCGAAAAAATGAATGTTGTGCTAAATTGTACTGGACTTGTGCTGATTTGTGCCAAAAACGATTTTTCAAAAAATCACTAATTACGGCCAAAATTTCGAAAGAAGTTTTTTTTCCCCCAGAAGCGCAATAATTTTTTATTTCAATTCCAAGTACATATTATGCTAGGTAGCTTTAAGTACATATAAATTTGTGCTGAAAACAAAAATTCCAAAAACGTAACCATTTAAAAAAAAACTCAAAAGGTAAAAAAATAACTCCAAAATGTTCAAATTTCGAGAAAGCAAAAGTTGTACTGAGTTGTACTCGTCGAAGCAAACATTTTTGTCCCCCAAAATTTCGTATCTGCAACCGTTTTCGAAAAAAATACCAAATTTAGAAACCTCAAAAATGAAAAATTTGAAAATTTCGACAAAGCAAAGGTTGTGTTGAGTTGTGCTCGTCGAGTCAAATACTTTTCTCCTTTTTCAAAATTTCGTATCTCCAACCGTTTTTGAAAAATAAATAAAAAACGTAAGATTTGAAGACAAACCAAGTGAAATTTCTTTTCATTAATTTTTAAATATGATTAAAATTGTACAATAAATAAATATTTTTTGTACTTTTGATTATACTTTGAAATAATATTTTTATATGTAAGACATTTGAATTCCTTGTCTATATTGAAATATTAGTTCCCGGAAACTCTTAAAACTGTTGGAGCAATTTTTAAACTTTTCCGAGAATTCAAATTTGGATTTTTCTTCGAAAACGATTGGAAATACGAAATTTTGGAAAAGGAGGAAAGTATTTAACTTAACGAGCACAACTCAGCACAACCTTTGATTCGTCAAAATTTTCGAATTTTCAAATTTTTCATTTTTGAGGTTTCAAAATTTGATATTTTTTTCAAAAACGGTTCCAGATTCAAAATTTTGGAAAAGGAAAAAAAGGTTTGCTTCGACAAGCACAACTCAACATAACTTTTGCTTTGTCGAAATTTTCGGAGTTTCAAATTTTTCATTTTTGAGGTTTTCAAATTTGTTTTTTTTTTCGAAGATGGTTAGAGATACGAAATTTCGGAAAAGGAAAAAAATGTTCACTTCGACGAGCACAACTCATCACAACTTTTGCTTTGTCGAAATTTGAACATTTTGGAATTATTCTTTTATCTTTTGCGTTTTTTTTTCAAAAATGGTTACGTTTTTTGAATTTATGTTTGAAGCACAAATTTATATGTAGTTAAAGATACCACAATACTTGAAATTGAAATAAAAAATTATTGCGGTTCTGGATAAAAAAAACCTTTTTTTTAAAATTTTGGGCGTAATTCTGGATTTTTGGAAAAAACATTTTTTTTTAATTCTCTTTATCTAGAAGAAAATTTTGTTTTTCAATGCGGAGTTTCCTAAAGGCTGAAGTTAATCATCTTCTGATTAAAAATAAATCATCAATTGACACAGAGATAGAATATGCATTTATCATCGAGATAGATTATCAAAGAACAACTTTTCATTTGACTTAGACGTATTCTGAAATGACCTTACTGACACTGAGAACAATCTACATAAATCCTATCCTGCGTATTTTTAATAGACCTACGGTCAACGGAAACTGGTTGCATAAGTATTAAAACTGTCATTTGAAACTTTGTAAAACAAGTATCTTAAAACTCCTGCAATGATTTCTTTCACTAAAAAAAAAAATAAAGTATAAAAGAAAATATTTTCTCCAAAGCAGTTCCAGGGTTGCTACAGAAGTCCAATTTCAAAATTCCATGTCCTCTCCAGATTTTCCAGGTCTAATTTTGAAAAAATTCTAGTAACTTCGATTCAATATTCTGCTAGTCGCAAACTAATTTGTCGACCATTTCTGGCACTACGATTAATCATTGCAAACGTAAAGGGCTTTTCATTAATAATTAATGAATTTTAAACAATTAATTCCTATATCAATTTGCAATTTTAAAATCCTCAGCTAAAGACTAAAATATTTATTGTGACTTTACAGGAGGTGCAGCTAAAAAATTCAAGTTATTTTTTCAAAATTCCATGACTTTTCCAGGTTTTCCATAACTTTTTCAAAATTCCAAAATATTTACAGATGTTCATGGCCTCGTAGCAACCCTGAGTCTCCAATATAAAATATATTTTCTGAAGCCTTCTAAAATTTCTTTAATTTTCAGAAGTACCAAGTGCTACTCTTTGTAACTAATACGAGTAGACCATAACTTTTAATTGCCTCTTTCCTTCCTTTGATAGACTTAACAGTTCGTTCTACTGTTATTTGGAGCCAAATTTTCCATGGTTTATCACCAATTATTCAGAGCTTGAGCGAGAGAGTTTATCGTTTTCTAGAAACAATTTAAGTTTCATTTCATTGTATAGCAAGAGTAACGAACTTTCTTCAATTATAGAAACGTGCAGTTGTGCTTTATGTGTAGCATGGGAACTCAAGTGGTGTAATAACGGTATAAACAAGGTCCAAAACGGATCTGCATGAGATCTGAGCTATTGTGCCACTGGATCAGCTGGTTTAATACGATACTCGATAATTGGTTACCAGGTCACGTGTCTATGAAAGTTCAGTCTTCAAATCCCATTCTAAAAAAAAAAAAGAAACACAAATTAATTCCTAGGAACGAATCCAATTAAATTCTAATTATTGTAAAGGGTAGAATAGATGCAAAATTCTAATAGAAATAGAAGTAATTATTTCTAAATTATTTTCTAGAATATTGACAAAATTGCGAGTCAATCAAATTATAATTGAATTTTAAGAGACTTTATTTTCATTCAAGTTATGATTGCACAAACTGAAAGAAATCTTTCATGAAACATTTTTTCAAGAACTTATTGAGAAATGAGAATTGAAATATTTCAATTCTTTCTAATAATAAAATCCACCCATCCCATGGATAAATAATTAATAAACCGACTCTTTTTCAGCAAAAGAAAAATTGTCAATGTGATGTAAGACATTTAATGTAATACAGGCAGCTGAGTGTAAGTACAGAAGTAAACGAGAAGGTCGTAGAAATTATTGAATGAAGAAAGACTTGGAAGGTTGGGAGCCATGTGCTCGTTAGGTTGACGTGTTCTATTCTCTATTTTATAATTCTAAGTCTGAAGCTGAAATTAAAGAGGCCAAAGCCAAAAGTCTCGCTATTATTCTGAGTCATCTCAGTTTTGGATTTGGCCTACCTTATTATGAGAACGTGGGCTGCCGTGGGCGAGTTTCCAACCATGGGACCCAAGTGTGGATTTCAGAGTCCTGATCACGTTAAAAGAAACTTTTTTCCTTGCTACATACTTTTCATAAACCCAACCGCCAACTGCCAATCAGTCTCATTCTAAGTTTATAATCGCTTTTTACATTGGCATATTGATCAAATGTCTTTCAGAAATTAGGGCTTATTAAAATTGTTAGTGCTAGAATCTTTTTGTGATGCAAGATACATAAAGCTTTCATTATTTCTTGTTGCTATAACAAAGAGATGATATCTTGATGTGGTCTCTGCCTTAAAATAAAAGTCGTAATTTTCCAATACTGAGAAATTGGGTTGTGATTTGGGAAAATTTTGTTTTTTGTGTTTGTTTTCTTTTTAAATTGTTATCAATTATTTACAATTTAAGGTTACTTTTCAGATTAACGGAGAATCTGTTAGTTAAACCGGTTGGACGCCTTGATCTGAACTTGGTTTCTTTGTAAAAATTTTAAGACCAAAGTTAAACCTGACATCATTCGCGATTTTAAAATGAAATGCGGATCTTAATCCGCATTACAAATTACAAATTTTATGGGTTTATAGTTACTTTATATCATCGAGTAATATTATTATGTTGAGTCATAACTCGATATAATAAAATATTTTACGAACGAGTTACTAATGAAGAAATTTTTTATCTGAATGAACTAACAGTAAGAATTCTTTAATGATTTTTTTTTAAATAGAAAAACTTGTCTTAAATTTTATTTTGGATTTTCTTGAGGATAAATCTCAGACGGAAAACGGAGTCATCGATCATTATTTTAGCATCACGACAAACTGCGTCCGTTTATTGCGAGATCAATAGTATTGAATGCTGCTAATATATAAGATATCTCTGCTTATAATGCATTATTTATCGAATACTAAATTCTGCAATTCGATTTACGAATGCCTTGAATTTATTATGGAATAACAGTCTCCTATTATAAATAACTGCAACAATCTCAGATTATTTTAATGACTTGAATATACTTTTTGAAATAGTCATTTCCAAATTTGGAGAAGCTTCTAATTTGGAATTTTTGAATCTCGAAGCATCCAAACTACAAAAAATTAGAGTCTTCTGAAATTTGAGAACTTCAAAATTCCTTTTTATAAATTTAAAAATAATTTCTCAAGTAAAATAAATTATTATTTAAAATATTAAATTATTATTGAATTATCCATTTTCACTGGATTTTATATAATTTTTTTCTGGTTAATCCAGAGAAAGGAAATTCTATGAAATTGAATTTTCATAGAAATTCTATCCAAAGGCGCAAGTCTGAACCGATCATTTCCACCTGGAGGCAATGGGTTACCTAGATCAGGGATGAGACAGAGCTTCTCGTCACCCTTTCTATAATTACTATCTCTCCATGTGAGATTAAAGTTTCTCCTTTTTTTTCTCAGTTCTTAAATTTCATTCATAAATTCTTAAATGTCGCCGTTCATTCAGGCAAAGCTTGTACTTTATTTCACCACAACAATTACTGATAAAAATTCACAATCTTAGGAGGTGTGGCCTCCGTTTTGTACAACCTTGACCTAGATGACAAACCGAACTAGCACATTTCATATCGCGACTCATAATACTTTTAAGGAAGACAGCATTTTCAGTGTAATGACCCTGACCTTTTTTTGCAGTCTCAAAAGTCAATGTTGCTGTTAAATCGAAAAGAATTCTTTTCGATTTTTTGCGGAATATGTAAAATGTCAGGGATTTTTGGACGGTGGGAAATGTGGAAGAGTTGGGGATTTAGAATTATTTTTA
>JBAGKK010521769.1:0-13173 GCA_037177015.1 Euceroptres primus
CTGACGAATTTAGTTATTCGATTTTAGAGGGGGGCAAATCAATACTTTGCCCCTCCCTGGTCGATTTCTGGGGGGGGCATTGCCCCCTGTGCCCCCTAGGGCTCCGCCGCCTCTGAGTTCTATTGTATATAATTGTTTAAGTATATCATACAAAGTAAATTTTTTTTTAACTGTAGATGAAAAATATAGGTTATAATCTTAAACGATGTGTATTATTCTAAAATACCTAACTATTTCTAATTTTTTTCAGAAATGTTTTCCAAAGATAAAAAAAGATTTTTAAATAGAGATCGTGTTGAGCAACATAGATCTCTCAAGCGGATTAAATATGACGATCCTTATGATAAAGACACATTGGAAGACTCTTTAGAAGACCCCTTGGGATGTGATGGTAAATTTACATTATTTTAGTTAATTATATTTTCATTTAATGGATTTTTTTCATATTAAAAATTGTTGACCGTTTTTTATTTTTATTCGGAAATATTAAAAGCTTTCAAATTTATCATGTACTATTTGTAATATCTCTCCCATTTATACTTTGCTTAATTTTTTGTGAAATTAATTACCAAATATAATTCAAACACAATTTAAAGAATTACTAAAAATTATTACTAAAAGGCTGTTGGACTCAAGGTCTAACCTCAAAATTTAATTACTTTATTTCCATTTTTTATTGTGTATTGATGTGTATGCACAGGGAAAACCTGTTTAATTTAATCATGTTTGCGTAAAAATGAATTTTTAAATGGTAACCTCAGCTAAGGGGCCGTATTTAAAATACGTAACAGTTTATAGGCCGTCTCTAAGACCCCCCTCCCACCCTGTAATAAAACGTAACCAATTTTTCATACCCGTCCCCCCCTTTTACTGTACGTAATTTTTAGTTTCCAGAAATGTTTTGCTGGTTACTGCTAGTAGAATTAAACAGGGTGTCCTAGAACTTCATTTTCAAAATTTCCTCATTTTTCCTTGACAAATTTTTCATTTTCCTTGATCAGTAATATTCAAATACCAGCATTTTAATTTTTTAATACTTTTATCATAGAATCTTTTATAAACGAAATAAAACAGTATTTCAGAAACAAATTTATTAATTTTTTTGTTGAACAAAAAAATGTCTTTTCTACTATAAAAGATGTCTTTTTAACAAAATACTTGAATTTTTTAACAAAATAATTAAATTCTTAACAAATTGTTGAATTTTCAACCTAAAAAGACAAATTCCCAACAAAAAAGTGTTATAGTTTAAATTTCAATCAAAAACGATGAAATTTATACAAAAAAAGAAAAAGAATTTTAAAACCAAAAAGACGAATTTTCAAGAAATAAAGGTTTTTTACTCAAAAAAGAAATAAAAGTTTATCTAAATTGTTAAACCTTCAAGCCAAAAGACAAATTTTCTCTACAAAAATTAAATTTTCAAACAAAAAGTATGACTTTTCAGCAAAAAATTAATTTTCCACGAAGCTGATGCATTTTTACCCAACGGAAATGAAATTTCAAACCAAGAAATTTGGTCGAAGAAAAATAAATAATTTTACTAAAACAGGTGAATTTTTAAATCAAAAAGAAAACTTTTCAAAAAAAGAGTTGAATTTTTATCTAAAAAGATTTAAATTGACTTTTAAGCACAAAAACACGAGTTTTAAACAAAAAGTAAATTTTCTAGGAAATAGTTGAATTTTCAACAAAACAGATGCATTTTTAACCATGAAAGATGAAATATTTCTTCTAAAAAAGATCAACTTTTAATCCAAAAAGACAAATTTGTAGAAAAAATAATTTTTATCCAAAGAAGTTTTCATTTGACTTATCAGCAACAAAATATTAATATAAAACAAAAGGGTTATATTCTGCGCAAAGAGTTGAATTTTTAACCCAAAAAGACGAATTTTTAACAAATCAGTTGAGTTTGCAACCAAAAAGAATATCTTTTTAAGAAAATTGTTAAATTTTTAACCATATAATAAAATTTATAACTAACAAGATAATCTTCAAGAGAAAGTTTTTGCGAATTTGCAAAAAATACGTACATGAATAGATGTTTTTTTTTGGAATAATTTTTGAACAAAAAATACCTCTAAAAGAAATCTAAGATCATTTATGAAAGGAATTGAAACGGAAATTGAAATTAAAATTCCTAATAATACTATATTTCAAAACGAAAAACGGAAAAAATTTTAAATCTAAAGATATGAAGCTTAAATGAAGATGAAATTTGATAACAAATTTTGAATAAAATCCAGAATTTTTAACTCCTCATACTCAGGTACTTTGAAACCTATATCGAAATTATCTCGATTTCAGTCAATACTTTCAAAACAGTAATTTTAATTTTTTGAGATCTTGTTACAAAAAAAGGAAATTAAATCTATGTTTAAGATTTTCATTTGTCTATAGGGGCCTAGTATGTCAGATGCCAATGAAGAAAACTTCGAATATTCTCGAAATATATCGAGCGACGATGTTCCAGATTCTACCAATCCTTTGTCAGACGTGGAAACAGCCAATGAAAATTTGACAAGCTTTTGTGATTTCGAAGATGAGCACGTGTCTTGTAATGGGAATTCAGACATTGATGAAGATATGTTTGAAGATATTGTAGAGGATGAGATGTTCTGTGAAGATTTGGAAGATATATATTGTGATGAATCAGAAGACGGAGATAGTGAAAAAGATGGAGACAATGAAGGAAACGCATCTATAGAAGACTTATCCGATGCTGAGCAACTCGGGAATGAGAACGGTGAGTCGGAAGAAATAGAAGAAATTTCGAGAATTAGAAATTGGGCCCAGGGAGGTGCAGTGCCACTTACAAAAATAGATGAAATGCTTCAGATTTTAAGAAAACGTCTCCTACCTCAATTACCAGCTTCGTCCAAGACATTATTAGGAACATCGTCTGCTAAATACACCATCACAAGGATGAAAGACAAATTTTGGCAAAGCAATATCTTGGCGTGGCCTCAGGAATTAAAAATTGCCTAAGCGTGGAAGAACATAAGAATAATAAAATCCTTCTAATAATTGCAGTTGATGGAATGCAACTTTTTATTTCATCTAACGAAGATTTGTGGCCAATTTTAGGTAAAATTTACTCAATTACAGATATTTATGAACCTTTTTGTATTGTTTTGTATTTGGGGAAATGTAAACCAAAAAATATACACGAATACCTAGACCAGTTTATTGAAGAAATAAATTGATTATTGCAAGAGGGAATAACTATTGAAAATATACATTTTGAGATACAAATAAAATGTTTCGTTTGTGATACTCCCGCTCGTTCCTTTTTGAAGTGTACTAAGGGCCACGGAGGGCATTACGCTTGTGAAATATTTGCAGTGAAAGGAAAACGAGTAAAGCCAAAAAATTTCGGAGAGGAAAAGAAGGGTGCAAGAACGGTGTATCCTGCAGCAGACGAACCCGAAAGACCTGATAGTTCCTTTAGGAAACAAAAGCAACTAGAGCATCATCACCAAAAAAACGCCTCTGCTTAAACTGAAACAAACATACGGTTGCGATATTTATTCTGAATTTTATGCATTTAGGCTCTGGCGTTATGAAGAGATTATTAGAATTTTAGACGAAAGGGCCGCTGAGAACGAAACTGAGTGTCCGAGACAGACTGGGATTATCAGAAAGACTGAAAGCTATGAAATATGAAACTTCAGTGGAGTTTCATAGATCACTGAAGTTTCTTAAAAAATTCAAAGCGACCGAGTTTCGCTTTATTTTACTGTACGGCGGCCCAATTTTGTTTAAAAATATTTTGAGTTCTCGCCTATATAAACATTTCCTTCTTCCACATGTTGCTTGTAGGATACTCTGTGATAAGGAATTTGCTGTTCCATGGAATCAAATCGCAAAGCAATATTTAGTTCTCTTTTTTAAGTTGTTAAAGTTCACGTATGGGACTGTATCCCAAATCATGAATATGCATAATCGCATTCATCCCGCAGATGATGTACTAAATATGAATTGCTGTCTCAGAGACATCACGGCCTTCCCGTTTGAAAATTTTCTTGGAAAATGAAAAAGACTAATTCGAGGTGTAATTAAAGCTCTGGTCCAACTGTGTGGTCAATTGCACGAGAAATTTTTTGTTCAGAAGAACAAAAAACCAACTTCACCTATAGTACAATTAATTGCCTTTGATTCTGAGAGAGAAGGCACTAATATACAAAACTTGAAATACAAAGACTTTATTATTTCCACATCGTCTTCAAATAACGCAGTTATGCTTCTAGATAAAACTGTTATCAAGATCAATAAAATTTTCAAATCTGAGGAAACGAATTCCGATGAAGAAATTGAAATATGTATTTGTTATGCTTCTAGTTATGCTTCTAGATAAAACTGTTATCAAGATCAATAAAATTTTCAAATCTGAGGAAACGAATTCCGATGAAGAAATTGAAATATGCATTTGGGATAAGAAAGGGCCATCTTTTGATTATCCTTTAAGCTCTAATGAATTATACATGTGGGAGATGAAATCAGGATTATCTAATAGAAAACGGAATTATTATAGAATAATATAGAATTTATTACGTAACAATTCGAATTTTATCAGTTGTCCAACAAATAATTTGGAAAAATGTGTCTGTTAATCTTCAAAATATTGTTCACAATTCATTGAGACTAGCAGATACAACTTTAATTCTAAAATCCTTTAGTTTTTACGGTATAACTTATATCACTGTTTTAAGTTTAATAAATCAAAAATGCGCTGGAAACAGATTATCTGCTTTCAACCGATAGAAGCCATAATGAACATTTTATCTTTTTTTAGCACCGTTTCTATTAATATAGAATCTTTTTAACTAGTTCTAGAAAAAAATTGTAAATCATGACCTGTTTACTTTTTGTCTGTATTTAAATTTGTGTTTTAGCTCGAGATTTTAAAGACTGAAAATAGAATTTTACTAAGAATATTTCTCTAAACCTAATATTTTATTGCATTTAGAAGTTCTGAAATGCTCCGCCTAAAAATTTTCAGATTTCGAATTTTCGCGCGCCAAGCATCCATTTTATTTTAACTACCAATCCAAACGTTATACATGATTGTGCATGCCGATATAGTGTTTTGCTCGTTTTAGCGTTTATCTTATTTATCCGACGAACGTGTCTTTGGTGAAGGTAATGATATTTACATTTTTGCTATTTATAAAATTATTTCACCTTCTCAGTTAAACGTACATAACGTATACTGTGAATATTTCTAATTAATACCTAATATTAATAAATTTCACACGGTTCCTTTACTTTTTCATTTTCATACTTTCTAACCTAAATTGTGTACGAGAAGATAAAAGTTTGTTGCATAGTGTAAAATATTTTTCTAACTCTAGCTGACTTCTAAAAAAGTAAATTATCGTTGCGGGTGAGTGTATTTAGAATACTATTACCAATTATCAGCTATGTTTGTTTTTAAATTTAGTAATGACAAGTATTCTGGTTTTTTAATGGCTGCTTATGACATTATATAGTATAATATTATAATCTCAGGGTGGCCGCTGGACCGGGAAACCGGGAATTTCACAAATTTTTAAAAGAAAAATCTATCCAATTACTTTAAATATCACATTATATATACACTGAAACCTCGATTTATGGCGGATTTCGGGGGTTGCCTAAATGGCCTTCGCCTAAATAGAAGTCTCTCTAAACGTCAACAAGTCAGGGCCGTATGAACTAGTTCTGTTTGATTTTTGTCACGAGTGAAAAATATTTTTTAAATATAAGTTTAATTTAACGTTTACTTTACTGTTAAGTTTTATTTAGTTATTATTTATGAATTATTACACATAACGCATAACCAAAACACTGAAAACGAACTGATGCGAACCGGTGCTTAGGCTACTACGTCACTACTGCGCACTTTGTTGCTACGCTACTTGCGCGACACCGCTGAGCTCCGAGCTCAGCTTTCCTCGTCCCCTTGGACCCCTCACTCAGAAACAAATTCCTGGCAGTCTCTTCCCGAGACGTCTTCAACAGAGATTTCAGTGCAATGAAATTTAAAAAAGTTTTATTTAAACTTTTCTTGTATGCTAAGTTCAATTGGTAACTTTTTTAACTATAAAAACATTCAGTTTACAAATGTGTACTAATTCTAAAATCTTTTATAAATTAAATATTCCAGTTTAAGTCTTCGTTTTTAATTTTTAAAGAAGAGAATTTTAAAATGCCGTTTTGAAGACTTACACAATAAAAAATTGATAGCTTTTGAAATTGAAATTTTTTGACAAAAAACATTTGAAATTGATTAATTGTAAATATAAATTAATTGATGATTTTTAATATTGAACTATAATTCAAGTATTTTAAATTGAAAAACAATTCATTGATTTAACAGAGCAATTTTGAATCTGTTAAAATTAAATAATTTACTGATTAAAATGTTAAAAATTGACCTGTTTCATTTCAAAAGCCTTAGTAATTACTCAAATGTAAACTTCTAATTAAAACTTTATGAACTACCTTTAATTTCAAAATAACTTGAAATTAATGGATAAATAATTAAATGCTTTTATTAAAAAATTCGAGTAAGTTAAGTAAATATTTAGAAGTTTTATAAAAATTCAAACTTAATTTGAATCTGGAAAAGCCTTTAAAAGATTAAACACAAAATATTGATTTTTAAATATTTCTTAATAAAAATTGGAGGTTTGAAAATAATAAAACAAATTTCTTAAGATTCCTGGAAAAATTTTAAATGATTTTTAATTCGAAAAATTAATTTAAACAGAATATTTAAGAATATTTCAAAACAAAATTTGATAAATAAATAATAATTAAACAACTATTAATTTAGAAAAAAATCGAGTAAGTTTATAAGAAATTTAGAAGTTTTGAAAAGATTCAAAAATAATTGAAAACTTGAAAATATGTCCAAAAATTTAAAACAAAATGTAGATTTTAGAAATGTAGGAAGATTCCTAGGAAAATTGAAAATGATTTTTTATTTGAAAAATTTAAATTTAAGAGATATTTAAGAAGATTTTAAAAGATTTCTAAAATTGTAAAAATAATAATCTAGAAGATTTTAAGGCAATTTTTTAAATTTTGCAGCATTTATTAAAAGTTGTAAGAAAAATTCAAATAATTCTAGAAGATATGTAGCAGTTTTGAAAAAATTTCATTTATAATTTCAAATATGAAAAGATCCAAAAAAAATTTAAATAAAATGTAGATTTTTGAAAATTAAAATAATAATTTAAAAATTGAAAAGATTCCAAAAAATGTAAAATAAAATGTAGATTTTTGAAGATTCTGAAGTAAAATTTTGAACCTTTTTAAGGGGGTGTGATACGTTATGATGTCACGAATTACCGACGGGGTATAAAAAAATATTCGGCAATCCTATTTTAAAACAAACAAAGATATCAAGTTGAAACTTAAGAGAATGATAGGAAATATGAATGCGCACATCTGTTATGCGTCATTTTTTTTAATTTTGAAAAAAAAATTTTTTCAAAATAATTTTTTTCAAGATTTTAAAAAAATGACACATAACAGATGTGCCCTATCATATTTTCTATTATTACCTTAAGTTTCAACTTGATACCTCTGTTTGTTTAAAAATAGGATTGCCGAATATTTTTTATGCCCCGTCGGTAAATCGTGACATCATAACGTATCACACGTCCTTAAGGATTTTGAAAGGTTTGAAAATAATAAAAAATATTCTACAGATTCCTGGGAAAATTTGAAGCGATTTTTTATCTAAAAAATTAATTTTAGAAGAATGTTTCAAAAGATTTTTAAAAAAATTTTGATGTGTAGATAACAATTGAATTGAATTGCTTAAAACTATATGATTTTGAAAATTTATAAATTTGTTGATTCATTCTTCAAATTAGGGCATTGAAAATGATAAAGTGGATTTATTTATTTATCTTTTGAATCTTTAAACTGTCAATTTTACAAAATTTAAAATTTTTGTATTTAAACGGCATTTAATTTAAAAATGTTAAATTGAAAAGTGTTGAAAGCTTCCTTATAATACGTGTAAATTATTGGGCGTTTGTATGAACAAATTTTTAAGCTTTAATTTTGAAAGTTAAAAATTGAAAAGAGTTCGACTTTGAATGTTTTAATTTGAAGTTTAGTTTTCATAATTTCAAACGAAAAAAAATTTTAGCTTAAGGAGTTCGAATTTCATTTTTGTGAACCGGGAAATGACTGGGAATTTTTTTCCACCCAGAAGCGACTATTACTTTATAGAAGAGTGGGTACAGCGTGGTAGTCCAAAGTGGAAAAAATGGGAAATTTTCATTTTAAAAGAAGCTGGTAAGACAATATCCGTTCATAATGTTTAAGAAGAGCATTAGTTAAACTTCGTCTCGAATTTTTTTGGATTCTTTACCATACACCATCGGTACTTCTTTGAAATTTCGTATTCAAAAACTGTCAACTTTTTTTGAGTCGTAATTTTTATAAAATTAAATATTATAATTTATTGCAGACAGTCTTGAACAGGGCTTACGACGGCTCGATAGGGCATATTCAAGTGCCCATATCGAAACTAGTATTTTTGAGCAGAGTTGCCTAAGTGATGAAGAAATCTCGAATTCTAATGAGAGTAGGACATTTGATTCTGAATGCACGGAGACGGCTGAGACGCTTTTCAATTCAGCGAAACCAATTTATCTTTCAAAGAAAAAGGATAAAAAGGGTATAGAACTACTTTTCATTTGCAGGGGTTAATTTATCTGCTGAATTATAAAGAATTTCCACAAATCCGTCCTGAAAATTTTTATAAAGTTTAAAGAAAATAAAGGGCAATGTCGACTTGACTGAACTTTTTATAGAGTACTCCAAAAATTTGCACTATAATCTTAAATTTAATTATTTTTATTTGATAATTCATTCATGAGGTTTATGCTCGCTTTATTATTTAGAGGAGAATCGCGCGTGTCCACAGGTGATGGCTCACAAATTTCGTATGCAGATGATGAAGGAAAACACAGTGACTCAGACACAATCGGAGAAAAAATGTAGAAAAAAAACACAAATCCCAAAAGCGTAAACAAACAAACTCTTCAGCAGATTTGTGGCATGAGGAATCAGTTAATCATATTTCGCTGGAAGATCACGATATTATGGAAAGTGTAGCCAAAAAACTTAAGCCTGGAACTACAGAGTCACCTAAATCTCCAAAGAAGACTAACGAAAATAGAGAACAAAGTTCACTGGATGAATCAGATGAGATTGGAAAGTCAAAATCTGGAATTTCACAACCATCACATTCTAAAAACAAAACCAGCGATTCGCCTAAACACTCCAACGAAAAAAAATCTGGAAAAACCACCAAATTCTCCAGCGACACGAAAACCGTATTTTCCGGCTAAAAGAAAACCGAATTCTCCAGTGAAAAGAAATCAGGAAAGAAGACAGATTTCGCCAGTAGAGATGGAGAAGAGTGTAACTTATAAGCCAGAAACTGAACAAAAATCCAAAGTTGTAAGCAAGGACAAACATTCACAGAATGATAGGCCAAAAACAAAACCTGCTAAAAGGCCCACTCCTTACGATCTTCGGATGGAAAAGTGCATTCGCTGTGGAAAATTAGAAGGTTAGTCAGTCATCAGTATATTTTATGAATTATAAATACACAATTAGTTATAAATCGAATTACAATATGTAACTTAATTGTAAACAAACCAACTGATTTAACTGTTGAAGAATTTTATTTAAAAATAACTGATAAATTTACAAAGTCGCTTGAGCTTTTGGAAAGGAGAATCCTATATCACATTAACAAACGTCTCGATATCATCTCTGATGCAGTAAAAGTAAAGCAAGCTTCAGCTACGGTTGTTTAACTTCCCGATAAGCCTATACTGCGTAATTTGCCGATAGGATTGTACGATGAATTTATAAAATTCGATGAGCAAGTTAGAGTTAACGAAATAGCCCAACTACATATGGCAAGTATCAAGTTTATCCTGTTCTTATAAGGTTTTAGCTTTTATTAATGTTTTTTTTTTCTCAGTTGGAACACCTGTTTCTTCTTGCGAATCGAGGAAAATCTTTGAATGCCGTTATAGGGATAGTGCTATCTTCGATTATTTCAAAAGACGTGCAGCTTCAGTACACTGGAACAGGCAAACCTTGTAAAGGAGTCTCAAAGAAGAATTTTTCTACTACAAAAATGCTATAAATGCCTAGAAAGTATGTTATAATAATTTTTTCTAGCTTCGTAATTTTTTTGAAAATCATCACTAAGTTTTTTCATTTAATGTTTTTAGGAATGTTATTAGAGACTTTCAAAGACTCGGCGACGAAGGAAATAATTATTTCTAAAGTAAGTAGATGGATATCTAACGCTACAGATCGAGAAGGAGGAAAGAAAGAATCTTTAAGTATGAAATACTTATATTTATATTATATAGTATCACTTATTTCGTTCCATTTTTTAAGAATTTTTAAATATTTTAAAATTTAATATGCAGTTGTGAAAATTACAATATTTGTGAAAAAAAAGTTATAAAAAATTACTAATGTAACTTTTATTAAGAATAAATATAAGATCAACTTGACATTATTGTTTGCTACCGCACTGAATTTCATACAAAATAGATTGTACTTTTAAACTAGAAAAGTGCAGTCATTTTTTCGAATTTTCAATACAAATTTAGACACGCTTTTTCAACGGATTTTTTAAACCCGATAAAAAAATAACTATGCCAAACCGGCTTGATTTCCTTACATTTTTAAAAATTTTGAAATTAAAATTCCTTCCTTTTTTGGAGAAAAATAGATCCAACAGTCAATGTTGCATGCGTGTTTAAATTTTCATGGAAAATTCGAACAAACTACTGTGCACCTCTATTTTAAATCAGTCTAAATCAATTCGTCAGAATATAGTAAACAGGAACTATTACTAAAAATAACTATTTTTCAGCATTTTTTGGGTTTCGGGGTAACCATCGGCATTTTAGTATACCAGTGGTTTGCTATTACTGTCCCAGTACTGGCAGTTAGTACTGCGCCAGTACTGACACGCCAGTGCCGACAAGCATTACAAGCCAGTACTGGCCTAGTACAGTCAGCCAGTACTGGAAATCCGGCAGGATGTACTGAGCCAGTACTGGGCAGGTGGTCTATTTCTATCTGGGAGTCGCAGATACCAAACATTGTATCAGAAACTTATAATTCAACATGGCAGATTCAATACGGCGAGTACAATTAATGAAACATTCTTATTACTCAAATTCACTTTCCCTGGGTTCTTTGTGTCACAAATTCTAATTACTGCATCGTTCTCTGTTATGCCTAACAAAACTTGAAGAATGTGAACTTCAATGTTTGATCCACGTTAGATAGAAACAGACAATGTTAATAGCTCTGTTTAATCATTCCTTAAATAAAATAATTTATTTATTTCATATTGGACAAATCCGTTATTACTGAAATAATCAATTTATTTCATATTTTATCAATGATGGATTTGTCCATTTTTTCCTTCAAGAGTAAAAAAGTATAATAAAAAACTACATTTAAAAATTAATTTGTTTCAATTTGGTGATGTCTCCTGGGGAGAACCATTGAAATAAAGTTTTGTAATTGAGAAACACGGACTAAAATAAGAATTATGTAGAAAATGATTATTACTGTCATACGGCTTATTAAAATACCTTTCTACACCACTAAACATAAAGTTCATTTGGTTTAGTTTACATAGAATAGTGTGCGTTTGAAAAATGCTCTGCGCATGAAAATGGTGAAATTACCATGACCGATATCTCGATAACCATGCATTATGGTGGAGAGTGGTTTTGCCGCAAAAGTTCGGACATATGGGGTTACAAAGTACCGAAGTTTCAAGAGGATCGGCAAAGATTAAAAATTCGAGGTGTGCTGAGTTGAAAAAGAATGCATCTTGTACAATCATCTACTTTTTTCATATTCAAAGAAATCAAATGATTTGCAGGAAAAAAAATGTAATCGGAGATCTTCAACATAAGTTACCAGCTCCGCAGGAATAAGATAAAGAGAAAGAGGAAAAGAATAATAGCATAAAGGAAGAGAGAGGAAAAAAAAATGGAAGCAGAAACTGAAAGAAGCAGAAAAAATATGAAACAAGTAGAGAGGTGAAGTGAAGCAGAAGAAAATGAGATTCATCAGAGTATATGGTGGTACGTAAAGTATTATATGAAAAATATAAAATGAAAAGTTACGTCATTTTTTTATGCTTATCTTTTGTATACTCATTACTTATGTATGTTTTTCATTTTGCAGGAAATGCAGTTACCTGCAGCAAATGCAGTTACCTGCAGGACGTAATGCTTGAAGAAAGTCATTCTCGTACAGTGCCAGTAGTATAACAGTGACAATTCGGGGGCAGCTACGTAGTTCCAGTTATCACCGACAGATGGCGCCACTGTCGCCGTCGGTAGATGACCGGCAACTGTTGTCAGTAACTCGGTCGGTAAGGTAGGGAACGGGCATGTGATCTTGACTCGGTCAGTAAGGAGGGTCCCTGCTATACAGACCGAGTGTGTTGTCTAAGTTCGGGTAGGTGGCGTATGGTGGCTGCAGGGTATTCCCCCCACCCCTCGACTTCTAGAAATTTAGTACGAAGACAGGGTTCTGCTCCGAGCTAAACTGCAGTAAACCAGCGACCGGTCATTTACCGACAGTTGAAATTGTTTGTGCCGGTTCTGAGATAAGTCGTTGCCGGCACAAGATGGCGCCACAGTCCACTGCCGTGGTAATTTACCCACAGTCTCTTCTGAACGTGGGCGATAAATGTGTTCTCTGCTTTACCGCAAGAGTGTGACGCTGAAGTTCAGGTACATGCCACGGCGTCTTGTCGTCGGGTTCCCCGGCCCATATTCAGAGGCGCTCAGACGTGGGGTTCGCCGCGCTCCCTGCATATGATGTATAGTGCTTCCTGTTACCGACACTCGATGGTTCGTGTCCGCGCTAAGTTCTAAAATGTTCTCGAAAGTATGACGTCATCGTTAGAATATTCTGAAGGTTAATTTGGCGTAAACAAGGTGACATTTTGCATAAACAATGAAGATGATTAATACACAAATTGTAATTTGATGTGAATAATAATCACATTCTGCGTATAATATTTCATAGAAAAACAAGGATGATTTATTGCTTCCTGTCTGAATAATACATTTAATTAACAATTCCTTTATTTAT
>JBAGKK010521780.1:0-13172 GCA_037177015.1 Euceroptres primus
ACCTTAATAATCAATATTTTCAATAATATTGATTGGACCAGTAGACAGACAAAATTAACATCTAAATTCCTAAATTATGATTTTTACCTAATTATCGTTTTTAATTTAATTTTTATTCTCATAAATTTAATATTTTTTATTCCAATACACTCATAGCTGGATTTCGGGCCGGGCTTGGGGTAGACAACCTTAAATTCAATGCTATTAAAATCCAGTTTGAACCGGATTTAAAGCGACGAGCGAGCACTCTCAGCTCAACACTCAGGGCCGCGTATATAGTCTCTGAAAGTACAAAAGTATATGTGCAGCGCAGAGAGTCGCAATATAAACAACTTCCGGCGGCCCTGACTGCCCGAGCTAAGGTGCCGTCGGCCCGAAATCCAGCGATGAGTGTATGCCAAATAATTGCCCTGAAATCAATTATTTTTACAAGAACGTTTTAAAATTGTAATAAAGTAATCTGTATTTTAAACATTTTTCTTCAATATAGATTAATCTATAATGAAAAGATATTTTGAAAATACAGATGCTTTAATGCAATTTTAAAACGTTGTAAAAATAATTGATTTCAGGGAAATTATTTGGCATATTAGAATTTTTTACCCGTATATTAATATTAATATACCGCATATTAAAATTATATTAAAATTAATCTACAATTAATATGCCTCTGTGTATTAAGGTTCATTTACAGAGTATATTAATTTTAATATGGATCTACAACTTAACTTACTGTGCAAATGACTTTACTCACGTGTATATTAAATTTCGATCAGTTTTTTTAACAGTGTACATTATACACCAGATTTTAAGAGTGATTAGCCCCTCGAGTAAAAAAAAAAAATGTCAAAAGAATTCAAAGATTATCAAACTATCAAATTTGGATTTCACAAATTTCACAAAAATTTCAAAAGATTTTAAGGATTTCAAAAAATTTCAGAGATTTCAAAAGATTTCCATTTTTACCATTTTTTACCATTTTTACATTTTCCCAATAATTTTAACCAATTGAGAATAATTAAATTGAAAACTAGGATGAGCAGAGCAAGTAGAATTAAAGGTTCTACTCAGCAATCATTTTAAAATTAAGTGCCACTTTAATTTTATTGCTAATGAGTTTGAATCGAGTTTCTTGTCGATTAAAATAAAACTAAAATATTTAATTTTGACTTGATTGCCAGGTAGAACCTTTATTTCTGGTCCGCTTGTTCTATTCAGCCCAGTTCCTGAACAAATTATTTACGATTTGTTAAAATTATTATAAAAATTCCAAAAATATCCTTAATTTCGTGAAGGTCCCTGATTAATCTTTACCAGCCTTCTTTGGGAGTATTAACTTGGTCTGGTTAAAATAAAAAGTGACAACTATTAATAGAGACGAACAGCACACAGTATTCATATTTCTCTTGAACTCTTTCTCAGCAACTTCGTTCACCGTCGAATGGGAAAATGTAGTACTTCACGATAAACCAGAGGATGGAGCTTTCACATTCCAAGCGACTCTACACCAAAACGGCGACATTGTCTTTGTTTATACTGCGATACCACTTGTTGTGGAAAGCATAAAAGACACGATGCATCCGGTTAAAGTCGGCTTGAGCGACGCTTATATCATGGACAGAACTGTATTCTGTAAGTCTACAAAAAATGCTTTGATCTTTAGTATAAGTTAGTAATCCGTACGGGCTAGACATGTCTCAGATTAAAAAGTTTCAAACTCATCTTCACTCGCCTTGCACCTGGCAGTACTTAATTTTAAACAAACGCACGCGAACTGGCAGTTTTCCAATTCTAAAAGTAACTGCGGATGTCGATGAGAGTTATACGATGTCATTTACTTCGATTTTCTTCCATAAAAATATGCATACAACACTAATTACTACTGTTTTCAGTTATTCGCAGAAAAACAATCTACGAATATCATCGAGTAAACTTTAATCGTCAAGATATTAAAAATTATACGGTAATATACTTGACGGCATTGCCAACTTGCCTGGAAATGGACAACTGTAACGATTGCCTCACAAAACTAACGGGTTTTGATTGCAAATGGTGTCCTGAACTTCAGCAATGTAGTACAGGAATTTCTCGGTCTAAGCAGGATTGGTTGCTGAAAGGATGTGACAGGAAAAATATTCAAGCGGAAGCCAATTGTCCGACGAGAGCCACGTCATACAAAGATCACGTTGATACTCGAGGACATGAAGGACATATTACTAGAGACGAAGAATTATCTGCCAGCGTGGAACCGAGTCTGCATTCGGGCCCTGCAGCTGGTTCCTTGGAACATGGTAGTTTTATTTATTCTGAAGAGTTTTTTCTTGTTAGGTGGAAAAAAGTATATGGAGTTACACTTTAAACAATATTTAAAATTATGTTTAACATCACTAATATTTTTTTAGCTCGAGACAAGATGAACATGGGCGTCTCTGGTATCATCAGCATCCTGGTAGTAATTTCTCTTATTGCTGGTTTGGCTGGTTGGGCTGCTTATGCGTATCGCAATCCTCACACTGCATCTGGACAGATGCTGATTCGAGTAAGTATTTCTAAAATTTAGAAATTGTCGAAAATATTGAACTAACATTGTCTAACAATATTTATACAGGGTCAGTCCATTTTATTTCACCTAAGTCGGTTGCGACCTATTTTTAAACAATTTTGATACTTAAGTATAGTAATTAAAAAGGTTTTTGAGGCTTAATTAACCCACGAGTTTATTAAATCATTTCATTTTATTTCATTTCATGAAATGAAATAACATTTTTTAATTATTTTTAATTATTTCATTTCATGAAATGAAATAAAATTTCACTTTTATTTCATTTCATGTTATTAAATCATTTATCTAAAAATTTGTCAATGAGAGTGCAACGGTTAAGAAAAATTTCACACTTATATGCATCATAAAACCGAGAAGAAATTAAGATCTATAATGTAAAATTTAATTTTCTGCCCTCCGGCCAGAAAGCGTTAACTTCCCGCTTGCTGCGCTAAACGAAGTTGAGCAGAAAAATAGTATACACACCTTGGCCAGTAAAAAAGAAAGCCTCAGATCACATGTTTGTCAACTTCGGCTTCGCCTCGGCCGACAATTACATGTGATCTGAGACATTTCTTATTTTACTGGCCTAGGTATGTAGTGTACTATTTCATAACACCTAAATTGAAAATTCTACTTTCGATACCTGTACAGCGGGCGAAAGTAGCAGTTTCAACCCTAGGGTTGAAAGTAAAAACAGCTGACAGAAACTGCTTAACGACGGAGTCACATCACGAATTGCAGTTTCTGTCAGCTGTTTTTCACTTTTAACCCTACGGTTGAAACTGTTACTTTCGCCTCGCTGTACAGGCATTGAGTCGAATTTTCAATTTTATTTTATCGAAGCAAAAGTAACTTTACTGTCAAATAACAGAGAAATATTGTATTTGCAACAGTAGGTAAGAAATGACCATTTTTCAACATTTTTAAAGGCGTTTTTAAGCTGAAAAAATTATTTTTTAAAATTAAAAATTACCTTCCAAGATTCCTTTCTATATATTTTATCCACAATTTAAGCTTCTTTACAGTTTATGATTTAAATACGCAAATTTTCACTTCAAAATTCGACGCTATCCTTATTTTCAGAGATGAATATCTTTTAGGGAGAAAAATGTAAAAATGTAGGATTTAAAGGGTATTTAAATTAGTTCTTGATCTAATCACCCTGTAAATTTCATGTTGGCCCCGCACTTTTTTCCCAAATATAACGATTTTGAAAATAGTTAAGAAAATCACTATTTTGAGATTTAGTTCCAACTAAGTTGAAGTTAACTTTCGTGATATTGACGTCGTTAAATTTGAATTCTAAAATATTTGGTTAATTCTATTTTCTTTGCAAAAAATGTTTTTAATCACAAATTTAATTATTTAAAGCTTTATAAACGTTTTAATCATAAAAGTATAAAAAAGGTTTATAAAGGTTTAAATAATTAAATTTGTAAAAATTACAAAATAATGGTTTAAATAATTAAATTACATTTTTTGCAAAGAAAATAGAATTAACCAAATATTTTAGAAATCAAATTTATCGCTGTCATAACACGAAAGCCAACTTCAACTTAGTTGCATAGTGGGCCAGGATCGCACTTTTTTGGCCAAAAGTTAAGGTTTGAACTTCAATCAATGGAATATATTTTCGACTTTCAGACACCTTGAGGTATCTGGAGGTATTTGAGGATTAAGGAGGTATCTTGAGGTATCTGGAGGTATCTTGAGGTATTTGGAGTTTCTTATCAATCAGATGCCCTGTGTTCTGTTGATAAATAGTTAAAGTCGAAAAATGGAACTCGATTTTCTATACTTGGTGACTAAAAAGAAGGGCTATAATTTTATGATATTTATCGAAAAGAATGGGTTTTGGATTTTTTTGAATTCAGTTTGGATCAATAAATCCAGAAAATGGCGAAGAAGCTACAAAGCTCATCTAAAATTTTGAAACTCACATGTTTTATTCACAAAATATTTTATTTTTCCCCGCAACGTCTACTGGCAAAACTTCATTCCCTCGCATTCCCCTTTATATCCAAAAAAGTAAGGTACTAGTGGGTTCCTTAGGATGTCTAATCTGACGCAGAGGTGCTCACTTTTGCCAGAATACATATCCTGCTTTTGATTTGAATCTCAAAGATTTCTATACTTTACAATTACAATTTCGGAACCGCCATTTTGAATTTCATTATTCTCAAAACATTTTTGGAATTCAGATTATAAAAACTACCGAGGAAATTATTTCAGAAGCATTATTGATCAGAATTTGTTCATTTTGAAAAACATGGTAGCCATTTTTATGCGCCATTTTGAATTTTGAATTTTTGTTCTCAAATTCTAAATCAGTGACCCGAAAAACCCCTGAATACCGATTTTCGTGAGGAATGAAACATTTTTGAGTGTTTTTCGTCACCATTTTGTATCCGCCATTTTGAATTTTGATATTTTGACATTGAATTCGGCATCAGCAATGTCGAAAACCCTTATATACCAATTTTCAGGTGAATTGGTTGAATATTCGATTTTTGGCCACTTTTCGTGGATTCTGGCCCACTGTGAGTTAGAACTAAAACTCAAAATAGTGATTTTCTTAACTATTTTCAAAGTCGTTATACATATTTGCAAAAAAAATGTTTGGGAACAACGCGAAATTTACAGTGATTAGATCAAACACTGATTTAAATACCTTGTAAATCCCATATTTTTACATTTTTCTGCCCAAGAAATATTCATCTCTGAAAATAAGGAAAACCTCCAAAGTGTCGAATTTTGAAGTGAAAATTTGCGTATTTGAGAGTCGTAAAGTGTAAATTAAAGGAGATTAAATTTTGGATCAAATGTATAAAAAGGAAAAGAAATATTGAAATACGGTCATTTTTACAAAAATACTTTGCAAAAATACAATATTTTTCTGTTATTTGTCAATAAAGTTACTTCTGCTTAGATAAAATACAAATATAAGCACTGGTGAATACGTGATTACACTGATGAATACGTGAATACTTGATTAGATTAAATTTTACATTATAGATTTTGATTTCTTCTCGGTTTTACAATGCACATAAATGTGCCATTTTTCTTAACCGTTGCACTTTCATTGACAAATTTTTAGTTAAAAAATGAAATGATTTAATAAACTCATACGTTAATTAAGTCCCAAAAACTTGATATTCGTTTTATATTCCTGAAAATTTTTATTCGAAGAATATTGATTCAATACTTGCTATTCAATATTGATTCAATATTGTTACTCAATATCGAGGCAACACGAGGTTTATATTTTATCAATATTTACTGCAAACCTGATTATAAATAAAAGCTAATAAAATATTGAATCAATCCTTGTAAAAAGAATGGAAATTAAAAGCAAAAGTATGATCTGCATTTTTGCTTTCAATTTCACAAGGATTTCTTCATTGATTTATTAGCTTTTATTTATAACCAGGTAATATTCCTGAGAATTTCGACTCGAAGATTCAATACTTTTACTCAATATTGAGGCAACATGGAGACAGTATCAATATTTTGTCAATATTTACTGCGAACCTGATTATAAGTAAAAGATAAAAAAACTATTGATTAAATTCTTGTGAAAAGAATGGAAATTGAAAACAAAAATGTGACTTAATGTGTTATATTTCTTTTTAACTCCACAAACATTTATTCAATATTTTATTAGCTCTTATTTATAACCAGATTCGCAGTAAAGATTAACAAAATATTGACTCCACGTTGCTTCAAAATTGCCTTAATATTGAGCAGCAATTTTGAATCAATATTCTTCGAGTCGAAATTTTCAAGAATATTGTTAGACAATCTTGCCTCAGTATTTTCGGCAATATTAAAAGGCGGACATTTCGATTCTGATATAATATTAATAGTGCAGTCAAATTAGCCACAAAAAGGCCATTTGCTAGAACAAATTAGCAGCACGGAGAATTTTGTTTTAAAATGTTTGGGTGGTCTTCGTTTTGAAGCCCTGAAAAGTTCGAGGCCGAATTCTTAATCAGTTTTTTGTTATTAACAAAAAACGTGAAATCGCAACATTTTGTCAATACGTTTGCTTGAATTATCACTTTCGATTAAGAAATGAGTTAAATTAAAACGAAGTCCTATACACTTTTCAAATATCAGGTGTATAGGACTTCGTTTTTAGAGCATAAAACAAACTTTAAAATGAGTCCTTAACGAATATCCTACGACAAATAGTTTACGAGATATGAATTTGTTAATTAACATTGTCCGTTTTTCATGGTAGACGCAGCGATGATGAATTTTAATTTTTGCAAAAAAAATCGTGATTGAGTTTTTGCTATTGGATTCTCAAATTGGATAGTTCAAAGTATTAAGAAACATTTTTTTATTTGATTTCAGAATCCAAAAATGACAGAGAAGTGGGGGAGCACTGCTTTTTTAAACATTCATATTTTGTAAAAAAAATCTGTTGAGTACAATTTTGCTCAAATATCTAATAGATTGTACATCTTTAAGACAAAGTATGTTTAAGATGACAACGATTTTTTCACATTGTTCATAACAAATCCTTATTTCCAAATTTAAAAAATTTCTATTACAATTTGGCGTAATTCTGTGAAATTGTTTATAAAAATTTGTTTAAATAATATTTTTTTGCAACGAATATATTGCACTTTATATCAGACTTGATGGGAATCAAATAAATTCTTTCTTCGACCGTCAATGTATATGTGAGGAAGTATTTTTGTAGGTCTTACGGTCTTCAAGTAAACAAAAAACGAAACTCGTTGAAAGTTCGTTTATTAATGACGTTTCGGCTAACACTACGTGCCATTTTCAAACAACTTGAGTTAAAAATTTTGATGGAAAATCAGGTTCTTTGAAAAAGGCACGCAGTGGTATCCGAAACGTCATTAATAAACGAACTTTCAACGAGTTTTGTTTTTTGTTTACTTGATGGCCGTAAGACCTACAAAAACACTTCCTCGAATATATTGCACGTAGGACTTTGGAAAAACACGTATGTAATAATTAAAATTCACCTTCCTCAATGGTTATACCCAATTTTTCCAGATTTTTCTAGCAGCTGTAAGTATGGAAAAAAATAATTGTTCATAACGATGTGTTATGAACAGTGTGAAAAAATTGTTGTCATCTTAAACATACTTTTTCGTGAAGATGCACAATCTGTTAAATATTTCAGTAAAATTGTACTCAACAGATTTTTTTACAAAATATGAATGTTTAAAAAAAGTGCTCCCCCTCCCCTGTGTCATTTTTGGATTCTGAAATTTAAAAAAATGTTTTTTAATACTTTGAACTATACAATTTGAGAATTCAATAGCAAAAACCGGATCGCGATTTTTTTTGCATTAATGAAAATTAATCATCGCTTTGTCTTTCCTGAAAAACTCACAATGTTAATTAACAAATTCATATCTCGTAAACTATTTTTGTTGTAGGATATTCGCTAAGAGCTCATTTTAAAGCTTATTTTATTCTCTAAAAACAAAGTCCTATACACTTTTTACCTGTCTCTTAATCGAAAGTAACAATCCAAACAAACGTGTTGAAAAAATGTTGCTATTTCACGTTTTTTGTTAATAACAAAAAATTGATAAACCCTTAACTTCCGATCCGATTTCAAGAAACATGCCCAGACTGCCGAAAATTCAAAATTGCAGTTTAAACTCCTGATGGGGATTTTTTGAACGTGGATCGAGAACTGATCAAGAAAATGTATGTCAATCAACATTTTCCTTTTTCTATAAACAATTTAGTGAACAAATATGGAATTTGGGAATTGGCTATTTTATGTTGCTTAAAACTGATATTTTTTTGGAAGAAATGTAAGTGTAATAAAGTCTAATAAGAAACTGAATGAAAATAAACAATTTATAGTCATTATTTAAAAAAATTTTATAAACAAATGCACATTTGGACCATTATCTAATAAATATAATGCATTTCTTCTGCAGGTGTGACTGCAAACATCTTTTCAATGGTTTTTTTGAGTGATAACTTGATACTAGACAACAATTGGTACTTGTTTAAACAACCTTAATTAACAAATGCATAACTTTGTCAGTTTTCACTGCAAAGATTTAGTTTTTCCACAAAATCAATTTAAATTACCTTGCTTTTGGTTCAGTACGGTCACAAACCTCCATTGGACAACCATTGTTGTGCTATTCACGAAGTTATGCATTTTTTAGCTAAAACTGTCTGAATAATAAACAATGGTTGTCTAATGGAAATTTGCGACTGTACTGAGCCAAAAGCAAGGTAGTTTTAGTTGATTTTTTGGAAAAAACTGAAGCAACAGAAAGTAACCAATTCCCAAGAAACCACATTTGTTCACTAAATTATTTATAATAACCGAAAAATGTTGTTTTTTTACACGTGCGTAAGAAATGCTACTTTAAACGTCTGTTTAATGTAAACTTCAAATGCTTTGAGTGTGGTACTTTTCATTGCAAATTCGTATTCAGCGACTGTCTCAACACATTTTTTCATTCAACACGTGGTTTCTGATATTATTGGCATTTGGGAATAGTGTATATTGAAGTAACAAGAGTGATTTTTTTGTCATCAGGGTGGATTACTAGGGGTAGGATGTATTTACAGTCTTAGAAAACTCCTCTTTGCATTTCAATGAATATTTTCTGGAATGAAAACTGAGTGTTAGTATACAGGGTGGCGACTTGACCGGGAAATGACTGGGAATTTTATTGACCGGGGAAAAACCAATTACATATTTGAAAATTGTAAATAATTCACAGAATTTCTTCCCAACTCAATAAAGATGTTAAAAATAAATTATGTCCATCTTCAAATTCAGAAAAAATAAAAATAAAAAATTGCACATATTGCTCTTTAAAAAAATGTTGACAATATAGAATTTTCAACCCTTGAAATCCATTAGAAATCAGGGAAATGTGAGTAGCTTCCAGGGAAAATATAAATGCGTATATGTTAAGAATATTTTAAAAACACTTCCGAATATCAATACAAATATTTTTTTTCTTTTTTACCATTGACTCTTTAAAAATTGAACATATTATTAAATCAAAATTTCCGCGTACATTATTGAAACCTTATTCGCTTTTATAATACTTTTCTGTCAGGAAAATTTGTCTAAAAGTCAGGGAAATGTTAGATAGGGAAATTGAAGAATTCCAATTCAGAAAAAAAAATTTTAAACACTGCTCTTGAAAAAAATGTTGACAATATAGAATTTTCAACCCTTGGAATCCATTAGAATATTAATAAAAAAATTTAAAATGCAAAAACTCTTAATTTAGAAGCAAATTATTTAAAATAAATTATTTTCAATTAATTTAAATCGTTTAAATTTAATAAATCAGTGAAGAATAACTTTCACTGTTTTCCGATTTTCAGAAATATTGGAATTACATTGTTTCCTTCAAATAATAAAAATAAAAAATTCTCTTCCATATCATAAAAATTGCCCCCTCACATCTTAGAAAAATGCTATTGCAAATGTAAAAAGTACCCTCTTTCACTTCAGAAAAAAATTATGAACCTAAATTTCCTCCCTTCCTATCCAATACAAATTTTGAAAATAAAAAATGTGCATCTTGAAATCTTCCACTTCAGAAAAAAATTAAAAATCAAAACTTCCTCCTTTGCAGATCAGTAAAAATGTAAAAATAAAAAATGTCAAGACAGATTTTAAACTTGAAAAATTCCTTTTTCCAATTCCGAAAAAAATAAAAAAACCAAAATTTGTTTCTTTCTAACTCAATGTAAAATGAAAAATAAAAATGAAATTAAATGTAAATACATAAATAATTTCATTTTATTTATTTTCAAAAATAAATCCAACAGTCCGAAAACCAATTACAGGATAACATTCAAATAAGGATATAAGTAACTATAAGGCGAACGCAATGGAATGTGTAGTTAATTATTGTCAAAACTGATCAAGCTCATATTGAAATAGTTATGAAAAGCTGTACGATAACATACGTGAAATTAAGATGATTGTGACCTAACTATCTTGCCAGAGCCAACATATTACAGACCTCAGATACGAATGATTGTAAAGATTAGTTGAATACATCAAGGGTTACATCATTATCTGTACATAATTTATTAAAAACTCCGCAGAATTTGAAAATCGGTGCATTTACAGCCGTAGTTGAAGTAGGGAAGTAGAATTGGGATTTCTCCCTAGCATTGAACTGATATATTGCAAATGGAATCTCAGATAATAAATAGCTGTCAATTTGACCATTCAAAATTTTAAATATGAATAAAATCATTGCAACTTTACGCCTGTTTTCTAAGGACTATTCATTGAATCTATGGCAGAGCAGATGATAATCATATCCAGGAGGAATGAATTCACCTTTTGTCTTAAAGTTAAGAAATTTAAGGAATCTTTTATGACATTTATCAATAGTTTCTGAAAGATGCTTAGCATTAGGGTTCCAAATAACCATTCCATACTCCAGCTTCGGCCTCACAAGTATATTAAATATGGTTCTCATGGTGGCATCTTCCTTAAACTTACGGCATATCCTAAACAAGAACCCCAGCGATCGATTGGCTTCTCGAACCATATTATCAATGTGAACATTTACTTTGAGCGCTCATGTAAATACACAGGTCACATGCCGTTTTAACTCTAACAATACGAATACAATTTATTGTATAATCGAATTCAATTATTTCTTTTTTTCTGGAAATAGACATGACTTTACATTTAGTTGGGTTGATGTTAAAGTTATTACTGACGCACCAGGAGACTAAATTATCGATATCAATTTGTAGTTCATGGCAATCATGTAAACTGTCCACAGATATGTACAATTTTGCATCATCTGCATAGAAAAGACGCAAATGTTTAATTACACTATCCGCATCGTTCATAACAACTATAAAGAGAAGCGAACCAAGGGTCGAGCCTTGAGGAACCCCAGAGGTGGGTGTGAAGTTGAATGAGGAATAACCATTATAACGAACCATCGCTTTGCGATAAATAATATTTTGAAAGCAAACATAAATACATAAATAATATTTTGAAAGCATTTCTTAATAGCTATAAGGTAGATAGATGACCCAGTAATTTTGACGTTAAGGGATTTGGTTGACTTATAATGTTCAGAAAATTGTGTTGGGAAGAATAATTTGAAAAAATGTTGGTACTGATTAAAGCATCGAACTTCCTAGAATACTATAAAAATGCGGTTTACAACATGTCAGGTCAGTTTTAATTTATAGTTAATTAAAAGTTAAAATGCACTAATGGCCCAGTAATCGTGATTTGGAATTTGTCCATGTACGAGTAATCGTGCGAGTTCGGCCCAGGGTCTTCATGCAGAAAATGAAATTATTTTTAAATTTCTTCTTAGCAATTCGAAAACAAAATAAAAAATTTTTGTTTTATTAAGTTTTATTAAAGAAATAAAAAAATATTAACACAATTGCGAAATTTGATAAACTTTGTGTCAAAGGATTCGCTCATGTTGGTGGTTATGTTAAATAAGGTTAGGTTTCATTCACGATGTAAAATCGATAACACTATTATGAAAAATGCATACTTATTGACTCTTCTATTTATATTGCAAAGTATATTTGAATACTTTATTAGTTAATTCAACTTTTAATTAACTTTAAACTAATAAGAAACTAAATTTTTACACAATAAAAGCACATTTTACAATTTACATCACCTGTTTTCTGACTTACGGCACTGATATACCGCACGATAACTGCTCACAGTAACACATTACAAATCCGATTTCACTTTACGACTTCATCAAGCTAAACAAATTACTATTTATTAACAAACAATTATAGAAATAAAATCTTGACATCTTTTTCCCAGCCTTCGTTCTATGGCACGATTACTGTGACTATAGGGATTTTCTGATGACCCAGTAATCGTGATCTATATTTCTCGCACAAATCAGGTGCTAAATGAAGGTTACACATGTTTTTAGAAAACAAAATTTATTTTTTACTATGGGAAAATGATTTTTGACAAGAGAAAGTGACTTTTAAATGCATTAAGCCCTAAAGCAAAAAGTTGTATATCCTAACTTGAATCTTTAGCGATTTCCGTCATTTCGTGATACGGCACATGCGACTATAAAAATGGATTTATGTAAATCAATTTTCACAAATTTTTTATATAAATAAAGCAATTTTTCAAACAGTCACTGTCCAAAGTTACCTAAAAATATACTTTTATTGTGTGTGTATGGTGGAAATACTTAATTGGGAGATTTATACCAAAATCGCACGATTACTGGGTCCGGTAAGATTACTGGGTCATCTAACTTAACACATTTTTTTCAATTTTCTTTACCATAGATCCTTTAAAATTAAACACATGATTAATTCAAAATTTCCTCGCACATTATTGCAACCTTATTGGCTTTTATAATACTTTTCTCTCGGGGAAAAGTCAAGGAAATGTCAGGGAAATCGAGTTTTATGGTCACCCGGACAATTCATTACAGTGATTGGTCTATCAAGTTGACAGTTAATTTATGAAGTATATGTTTAGAAAGATTTTTTCTTTTTTTTTATCACATTGAAGTTCTTTATTTTTTCAGTCTTCTACTTCTTGATGTTATAACAAGATTATTTTTGACTCCCGATATTGCAATAAGAAATTAAGAACATACTTTAA